>PKML01029532.1:412791-423746 GCA_002933935.1 Eutrema yunnanense | reverse complement strand
GATGCCTCGCGCCGCTAGTACTGGTAATATAAGCAATAAGTTTCTTGAACGTGTCTGCTTCTGCTTTGTCGCTGGCATCTTCTCCGTAATAGATCTTCCCTGTAACCATCCTCACGATGTTGTTGAACGTTAGATCGTAAAAGAGCGACTCGAGCTCGACCTCGTTGCTGATGAGGGCGTCACGCGAGAGCCTCGTGAGCATACGGTGGATTTCCTCTTTGCGGATGTGGAGGAAGTTGGCGAGACGTTTTGAGGAGACGATTTCGAGCGAGCAGATTTTGCGGAGGTTACGCCAGTGGTCACCGTATGGCGTGGTTCCAATGGTTGTGTAGTTGTAAGCGATGTATTTGGAGGTAAGGAAACGAGGGCGGTTTGATACAACGATGTCGTTTTGACCCGTGAAGCATTCTCTTGCGAGTGCGGAGGAAGAGATGACGACGGCACGGCGGGTACCGAGTCGGAGGTAGAAGATTGGGCCGTGTGTTTTGGCGAGTCGGTGGAAGAGACGGTGGACCGGCGGTTTGATGAGGCGGTGGTGGCCGATAATGGGGAGAGAGTGAGGCGGAGAGGGAGGGAGGTTGAAACGCTGCGTTTTAGAGCTGAAGATGAACTTGTATGCAATGAGAAGGAGAGCTAAAGGGAGAATCACGTAGTAATAATACATCTTTGTCAAAATGATTTGGTGTTTCTATAAATAGTAGGCAAAGTGAGTTTTGGGGATGAAAGAGTATTTGTAAGCACAGAGAATGAAAGCTATGAGAAGAATCACAAAATAAAACATCTATATATTTTTTCTTTTCGGTGATGTCGCTGATCAAAATGATTTAGTAATCTATCTATATATATCTATATATATAAAGAAAGATTTTCTCTCTTCTCATGCTGCCACCTCAGCATCCTAAAAATTTAATACACATACTAAATACATATATTAATTATAAATTTGGTTTTAACATTATCAAAAGAGTTTGAAAAGGTATTATTCATATTCTAAATGAGACCAGAAAATAAAAAAACTTATATGAATATAGTTTTTTGAAATAATAACAGGTTAAATAAATTTGGTTATCATAATATATTTCAACTTTTATAAATATTTAATTAGGTTAAGTTGTATCGCAAAAATTATAAAAAAACTAAAATATCAAACAAGTCCTAACAGTTAAACAAATAAGTTAAATATGTAACTAAATTCATAAAGCAAAATATAAGTTGGCAAGTTTTACATCTAATAAAGAGACAAATAAATAAAATTTAGGTATACTTACATTAATTGTAATTATACATAACTATCAAAAAGAGAAAAAGAGCCAAAAAAAACTAAGAAACATATTAAAATTATTTACACGAAAATATAAATTAAGTTTGAAATTTTAAGATCGTTGTGTTTTGTGATATTATTTTTAACAAAAAAAAAATGTAACTACAACAGGAGAAGAAAATAAAATTTTTGTATATGCAAAATATATATCATGTGATGTAAATATATTTCAATTCTCATAATAATTACCATCCATTAATACAATAGTATTCCCTAGAATTTGAAAAGACATTTACTTAATATAAGATAGATTATATTGAATTAATCTAAAGAAATTTCAATTTAATAATTTACTTTTATCAGTTTATTTATATAGTTTAGAAAAACTATAGAATTTAGTGTTTATAAATTATGGATTATATTTATTCTAAATTAAATCAAACAAATGTTGTGATTTCAAACAATCAGTTATATACGGAAATCTTTTTCAACAAAAATAAAAGAAAAATAGATTTAGGAATCACAAACATATTGCACACATAAATAGGGTTAAAATCATACACGAAACATTCCAAAAATAATAACTTCACATGAAACAAAACTAAAAAAAAAAATTATGCAATTTTAAAATGTAAATATCTTCCTTTTAAAAAACTCAACTAATTGCATAAAATTGATCACCAAAGAAAAAAAAGAGGTAAAAATGTGTACCATCCAATAAATAAACACATAGATGATCATAAATTAAAAAAAAAACAAAAACAAATACACATATCTTAAGTTGATAGAGATAATTAAATTAACTACGAGACCAAATAAAATAAAATAACATTAGATTAAAAAATTGTTTACCACGTCCGCGCGGATCACACCCTTTCTGATTGAAATTGAAAGTGAAATCTCACAGGCGATGGGGGAAGATATCGGAGAAGACGAGAGTTTTAGAGCAGTGGGTAATGTTTTTTTACAAGATAATCATATTCACAAGAACTCTCTCTCTCTCTCTCTCTCTAAATGTATGAATCGACGCTCGACCCCATATTTTTTATATTTTTCCAAATCGGCCCATATTATCTCAAATGTTCTCATTAACTTACACATCTACGATGATTTTGATAGTAAATTAGTGATAGAAATTAAATCGTTTTTCAAATAAAATTAGATTCATTTTGTAGTCACCAACACTGGATCATCGAAGATGAATAATAGTAAATTCTGAACATTTTATTAGTATTCGGTTTTAGGTTAAAAGAGATAAAAATACAGTGACTTATTTCGAAGTATTTTTTTTTCAAGTTCGGAGAATTCTAAATTAACAAAACTAACTTTCCTTTTATTAGTATTCGAAGTAACTTTCGGACTATACAAAACTAACCCTAATTCGAAGTATTTATTGTAGTCACCAACACTGGATCATCGAAGATGAATAATAGTAAATTCTGAACATTTTATTAGTATTCGGTTTTAGGTAAAAAGAGATTAAAATACAGTGACTTATTTCGAAGTATTTTTTTTTAAGTTCGGAGAATTCTAAATTCACAAAATTAACTTTCCTTTTATTAGTATTCGAAGTAACTTTCGGACTATAGAAAACTAGCCCTAATTCGAAGTATTTATTTTATTAGTATTCAGTTGGGTTAAAAAATATACAATTCCCTAAACTTTAAAATGACAAAAACTTAACTTTTAAAAACTAACTAATTGAATAAATAGTCAACAAAAAAAAAATTCAAATTGTGGATCACTCACTAAACAAATACATAAATAAACATAAAATTAAGAAAGGAAAAAAAACCTAAGAATAAACAATCCACATTTATTAAGCTAATAGAGACAAATCCATTAACAATCATACTAATAAAACTAAAATAATATTATACCAATTTAAAAAAAAAAAAAAATTGTGTTCACGTCCGCGCGTAGCGCGGATCACACACTAGTAGTAGATAAAATTAGTTCTAGGATCCCAACATTTTTTTATATAAAACAGAAAATATTGATCCAACGGTTATGATTGCTTCATTCTTAAGATGATCCGGCGCGTCATTGGATTAGAGGACTTTGAAAATTAGTTCTCATGGGTGTGCTCAGGGCCGGCGGCCCATTTTCTTTTTTGAGTTTTGGGTTTAGATATTTAATATTTTTTAATAAATATATATAAAATGAGATCAATTTTACCGCCTAAAGAATTCAGAAATATATATTTTTCAATTTTCATAACCAAATTTCTAAATATCTCATATAAAATAATTAAAAAATATATATATGTTTTAAAAAAAACATTCAAAAATATTTGGTTTTTTTTATAATGTAAATAGCCTAATTGTTTTTATTGCTCCGCCTCCCAAAAGTATTGAGCCGGTCCTGAGTGTTTTAGTTAGTTTTTCATGGATGTCTTAGATCGTAAGAATATCTAGGATCTAAAATCTGATCAGTGGTCCGGTTTGATTTGTTCTCGAAATTTTGAGTTTTTGAGATTGATGAATCTAGATCCGGATATTTTGATTTAAAATTTCAGATATATTCGAATTCGTTAGAATAACTTCAAAATACCATCAAAATCAACTTTATTTTTTAAAATTATAGTATTTTTTAGAATGACTATTATGAGTATGTTCAAAAATATTACATAAATCAATTTGAAAATTTTATATAATATTATCTACTTTTGTGATTTAGGATTTTATTTATTTATTCAGTTATTTTTAGGTAAGGATTTATTTATTTTTCAAATTTTTGTTTTTTGGTCAGAAAATTTATTTATATATATACACTATACAGTTAAAAAAATCTTGATTCGAATATTTGGTCCGTGACTACCTTTATTATATGCAGCATTAAACACTTTTGATGCGAAGCAATACATATTTTTGCTTATAGAACCGAACTTTTGACAATTACTTGGATTGTATAAGCCATGAAAAGTGATTATTCATGCCTAAATTCCTAGTATACCTTCCAGGAGATGCTCTGGCTGGTTTATTGCAATGTTTTATGTAATATTACTGTGATTGTCGATGATGGCTATTGTGATCACTATAGCGATTTGGACTCTTCAAGTCAGTTCTGTTTGCTGAATGAACAAAGGGCTCTTCAATTTCGCTACGGGTCTGATTATCAAACCTCCATTAAAATTACCAAATTAATATAAAGAAAGAAAATAGTTAAAAGTTAATAATTTTTGAAAAACGTGGATATTGGCCAACGAAAGAAAATCGTGTTGAGCAAATCTTAACAAGGGTAAATATCTAACCATTTCATCTTCTTCTTCTTCTTTTTGTTCTTTCTAAACACAAGTAAATAGTTGTTTTGTTTATTATTTTGCAGTCATTTAATGATTTTGGACCAAACAAGTAACAACACGTAAATCACGTGTTCCTAAAACCGAAGCTCAGCTGCGCTCAGTCAGGTGCCGGCCCTGAGTTTTCAAAAGATTACAAACTAAAAAAAAAAAAAGAAGACTGTTTTACATATTTATATTTTCATAATTTTTTCAACTAACAAAATAAAAAAATGAAATTTTGCTAACAAAACGAATGTGTTAAAATAAAACTGTAAAAAAAATTATTAATGATTTTATTTTATCTTTTAAAACCTCATCAAGTTTAAGAATTTTATATATTTTTACATACCTCTAAAAGAAAATAAATAATGCTGAAAATTTTGCCGGGCTTAAGCAGCATGTAAGTTTTTGGATTTGCAAGATTAACTAATCATCATCAACATCATCTCTATATATTCTCTCTCTCTCTCATCTAGACTTACAAGATTAACTAAGCAACATGTAAGTTTTTGGATTTGCCATAGGACTGATTAGTGATAGATAGTATAAGATTGGTCGATATATTCTTTGTTCATGTTCAGCAACGACTCTACCATTTAGTGAAAGGTGCATTCCTCAAGTCTTATATGCATCTAACGATGCTTTACGAAATGATTTGGAATCTAGTTTTGATACAATCATGAGTTTTTTATACAAAAGTCTGAGTGTTTAGCAAAAGATGAATGGTTCTTTAGGAGATGACAAGAGCCAAAACTTGATGTCCTGCTTTGGTTTTTGTTTTTGTTTGAGGGACTAGAAAAGATATCTTGAGAAAACTGATATTTTTTTCTTTTGTTTTCCTTGTTATAACAGATGATGAAACATATAGGTCAAGACGTGAAGCGTTCAATAGTTAGAAAAAGTCAAACTAAAACTAAGTTTCTTATTCCTTTTGTCTCTATCATGGATGTTTATACTTTTGCCCATGGAGAAATCGATGTATACTTTTGCTGTCGATCAGAATGATGTGAACTCGATTGCTTTATTTTTCCAGGAATTAGCTTTTATTATCTTGTTTGGTCAAAAATCTTAACTTTGGTTGATTATTTGGAACATTGGAAGAATCTATCCGGCCATGAACGAATCACATACATACCCATGCTCTTCTAAACGGGACACAAATATATACTCCGAGTTAGAGTAAATCAATATATACTAAAATTTAACCGGCGCTAATTATAGTAAAATGTGAAGAATGATCAAAATCTCTCGTTCAAAAATTGTGCAGAAACTCAAAATTTTTACTTGCTTCTAACTTTTTAAATCTCAAGATCGACTCTGGCTGAATCCTCAGACCTCTCCTAAGTCTTCTATCTCGATCGCCTGAAAGAGAATCTCCGCCGGATCTAGCGCTTCCCTGTTGAGATGTGTACACATGATGAGATGATTCAGCGTTTCTCTGCTGTTCGGGCGACGTTTCTTAGTCTGCGGATCCTTTGGGAGCAGCACAATCCTGGAGGTTTTAAAGGTGTGTCACGCCCACAGTTCATCAAAGATATGATGGAGGAAGATTTTGATTTTGCTTATGTCTCCAAAGGAATCAATGGTTTTGCTTGTTGGTTTTATCCGTGAAAAACTTTTATCATCTCTAAAAAAAGATATTGATAGAGGAGGTTAGCACAGAAAAACAAGACAACGACCTTGCAATAGATCTGCGAACCTGCAATCAGAACATCTTTTTTTAGAGATGATAAAAGGTCTTCACGGATAAAACAAACAAATGCAATCACTGATTCCTTAGAAACATAAGCAAAATCATAATCTTCATCTATCATATCTTTGATGAGGTCGGTTATAACAGATGAACATGTGAAAATATATTGACGTGATGAGTTGAATAAATAAAACTAAGTAAGTATCTTTTTCTTTCTTATATTTTTCTTTCTTATTTTTGTTGGATGTTTGGAGAAATCAATGAAAGTCTTAAGCTTCATACTTTTGCTCTAATCATGGATGTTGGGAGAAATCGATCAAAATGTGTTTATACTTTTGCTAGATTTCTCGATCAAAGTGTGTTTATTATACTTTCTCTGATAGAGAAAGCTTTATTATCTTGTCTTGGACTAAACATTCCTCAAGTAGTATATGATGCATGTCTCCATGTGATATGGTTAGTCAATTTGCCATATGACTGATTAGAGATAGATAGTCTAAGATTGGTCGATATATTCTTTGTTCATGTTCAGCAACGATTCTACCATTTAGTGAAAGGTACATCTTATATGCATCTAACGATGCTTTAGGAGATGACCTGGAATCTAGTTTTGAGTCAATCATGAATTTTTATACAATATGGATCTTAGTGATAATCAACTGGAACCTGAGTGTTTAGCAAAAGATGAATGGTTCTTTAGGAGATGGTAAGAGCCAAAAAACTGATATTTTGCTGTCTTGCTTTGGTTTTTGTTTATATTTTTGTTTGAGGGACTAGAAAAGATATCTTGAGAAAACTGATATTTTTTTCTTTTGTTTTCCTTGTTATAAGATGATGAAACATATAGGTCAAGACGTGAAGCGTTCAATAGTTAGAGAAAGCCAAACTAAAACTAAGTTTCTTATTCCTTTTGTCTCTATCATGGATGTTTATACTTTTGCCCATGGAGAAATCGATTTATACTTTTGCTGATGGAAAAATCGATCAGAGTGATGTGAATTCGATTGCTTTATTTTCTTGACTTTTTTTTATTTTTCCAGGAATTAGCTTTTATTATCTTGTTTAGTCAAAAATCTTAACTTTGGTTGATTATTTGGAACATTGGAAGAATCTATCACGAATCACATACATACCCATGTTCTTTTAAACGGGACACAAATACTGAGTTCGGTTACACGTCCAAAACTTCAATTCTTGTTTGATTTCTGTGTTTCATCAACAAAAAGAATCCCTTAACCTGATTTCTAAACCCAGATTAGCATACTTAGTTGCTGAAGAAAATAGACTTATACAGGCCCGTACAGGTATCTTGTACAAACTCTTGGTAAAATATACAAGCCCATTAGACCTAATCAGCCCATTAGTAGTCCAAAAAAGTAGGTGGAGTGGGATTTGGGGATTTCCTGCTAGGGTTTGTTTCATCACTTTCCCGATTTTTAGATTCAGCGATGGAGGACGAACGATATTGGTTGTCTGGATTCTACAAGGGTGTGTATGAGGCTGTGGATGATCCTTCATTGGATTCAATAATCTCGTGGAGCAAAAGCAACAACAGTTTCATCATTTGGAATCCGAGAGAGTTTGAGAGAAGGATTCTTTTGAGGTCCGGAAGAATAATGTGCATTAATCTCTCACAGTTTTTCACCGGGCTTAAGCAGCATGTAAGTTTTTGGATTTGCAAGATTAACTAATCATCATCATCTCTATATATTCTCTCTCTCTCTTTCCCATCTTACTTTTTGTTGTTAATTGGTAGGGGTTTAAAAGAGTTAAGGGATCTGAGCACTTGGAATTTGGACATAAGGAATATTTTGTGAGAGGTGAACCTGATCTCTTGATCAAGATGCAGAAATGGGCTTTTCTGGAGAGGCATCGTGAATTTTCATCAAAGTTAGCTAGAGCTAGGAAAGCTAGAGAGAAGGAAGTAGCGAATGCCTTGCATAATTTACGAATTTGAATCATCAAGCTTTTGTTTCGCGTCTTTATGAATATTGATCTGGGTGCAGTACGCTATTCTGTATCTTTGAAAGTTGCGATGAACGTTCACATCAACATCTTTGTGTTCAACAACTCAAAAAGCAAAATAAAAAATCTTGTGAATGCCAAGGAACTAGTGCCTGCATTCTTGTTGTTCCTTATCCTGCCGTTGGATGATTGCTACGCTCTACGTCATCTTGTGCACATCACCTCATGACATTTTGTGTAATTAGCTTATGACAATTCACAAGATTCATTAGTCGCTTCCTTCCCATCACATAACATGCTTGGATTGAAACTTTTTTTTTAATATCCAGAGATCGAGTTGTGTATATTGGCTTCAAAAACATAATCTTGTATCGTAATAGATATCATTTCTATTAATTAATTTAAATTGCTTTTTTTGTTTTGGATTATTTATTTATATTTTGTTTACATTTACTCAAAACTAAAGATCAACCAAATTTTGTCACGCCTGCAACCAACTCCAATAGAACTTGGTTATGTATAATCTTCTTTTTAAAAAATGTCACAAATCGAGATAACCGAAACTAATTGAACAACCCGAAGTATCTAAAGATATATCATGGAAACTTTTAAAAACATCGAAGAACAAAGTGTATGTAACATGTTGCAAATCTCACTCTTTAACATCTATAAGTATACATGAGGACAAAAAAAAAACTATAAAGAATAAATGTCCTGCACATGTACCACTACATGCACCCTGATGCACATGCCCAACTTGTGTATGGTTTTTTTTTTTTTGGTTTTTAGTAGTTAGCTCCCAACTTGTGTTTGTTTAGGAGCAATCTTTTTACATTTCACAAGCAATCTTGAAAATTATATCAAATTTTCATTAGAAAACAGCTAAAATTATTAATTAGTGTCATTTGATTGGTTGTGAAATGTAATTAGCTACAAGTTAGTAGAGTAAATCTATGCTTTATTCATGTGTATATATACTGTATATATATTATCTATATGTAGTGTAAACCTACCTATAAAACAATAGCCAGGAGTTTAAATATATAGCAGACTCGAGCTTTTAAAATGAAAAAGTGGATATCTAACTTTCTATTTGACAAGATACACTATTATAAAAATCAATGAATGTATACCAGAAATAAATTGATCTTTGATATTATAGTTCGTAACACTGATCATATTGGTCCGACCATGATCCGCAAACATTTAGTCCAAGGTTTTATTGTAAAAAAGACAAAAATGAAAGAACAAAAAAGTAATAAGGAAATATTTTGAATGTAGTTCTAAAACTGCGTTTATATTGGTATAATTGTTTACTGTTTCTACTTTCTGAATGTAGTTCTAAAACTGCAAATTGGAAGAATTGAACCTTGTTAAAAAAAAATGATGTGTGTGTTAATTTATTTGTGCGCATTTGATTTTTTGATCGTTAAATATAGTATATGTTTTTGAAAGGGTCCAATTATTTTAGGGGGGAAACAATTTAGTTTTCATAATCCTGAAGACAGCCAGGTATGTTGGTCGTTTATTAAACCATTTATTAAACCATTTCCTATACAAGATTGAGGTCAACAAGTCTTTTTTTTTCTTTCTTTCTTTTTGGAGCCAAATTAATTAATTAAATGGAAATTGACAGAATAAAAAAAAACAAATTCAATTGTATTACAACATCTTTGGTGAGAAACTTTCCAACATTAATTAAAAAAAAAAAAAAAAAAAGAAGAGTTAAAAAGATTTACAGCAAACAACGGTCCCACGTCTAACGTGACAGGTTTGCGCGTCTTTGCTGATCTCATGAGTGACCAACAAATGGATATTCGCCACGTGTACGATTACAGATAAGTTATGACGGCCACGTGTACGATGTCAATCGGGCTGGCCCGGCCCTGCCCGCCCCAAAACCCGTAAAGCCCGCATATATTTGAGCCCGGCCCGGCCCGGCCCGAAAAAAAATCGGGCCTATATTCTAAAGCCCGGCCCGGCCCAGACAGGGCTCTAGGGCTTTTCGGGCTTTTTCGGACTTTTTTTTACAAACACAAAAAATCACAATTCTCAATTGAAAAATAATTAAAACAAAATATTTATCAAAATAAATCTAAATTTAAATGTATTATATCAAATCCAATTAAATTTAAAAGCAAAAGTTTGACTAAAAAACAAATAAAATTCAAATAAATTGTATTACTAAATAAAACATAAAATCAAAAAACTTCAAATCTATGTAGTAAAGTTCAGATTAGAATCTCCTTCAGCGTCTTCTAAATCTTCATCACCATCAAGAGCTACAGATAAAAAAAAAGTAGAATAATATTAAGTTTTTAGAGGTATAAATCATATAGAAATGTCATTGAAAGTCTATAGATAAAGATTTTAAAAATATGAAGTAAATATAGATGAATGATAATGGTACATGGATCATGAAATGTAAACTCATCCAATCAAGTGCATGTACAAATCAATGTTTCAACGTTTCTTGGTAAAAGACGATTTCTATATTTATCCAAGACATGCGCACCAATATCAGTGATGCCACTGTAGTTATCAGACTGCATAGAACATCACATGCCATACGAGCTAACTCACCATAATGTTGTGACTGACACTTTTACCATTATAAAACATCTATGTCTTCATAAAAAGACAGTTCCAACATATCGTCTTCTAAGTATAGAGTCAATTTAGACTTTCCTTCTTTTGGTACGTTTTTCATACGTTTTGAAATCATATGATAAGCGAACCTAAATTTAATAAGA
>PKML01029532.1:342972-412481 GCA_002933935.1 Eutrema yunnanense | reverse complement strand
GATGCCTCGCGCCGCTAGTACTGGTAATATAAGCAATAAGTTTCTTGAACGTATCTGCTTCTGCTTTGTCGCTGGCATCTTCTCCGTAATAGATCTTCCCTGTAACCATCCTCACGATGTTGTTGAACGTTAGATCGTAAAAGAGCGACTCGAGCTCGACCTCGTTGCTGATGAGGGCGTCACGCGAGAGCCTCGTGAGCATACGGTGGATTTCCTCTTTGCGGATGTGGAGGAAGTTGGCGAGACGTTTTGAGGAGACGATTTCGAGCGAGCAGATTTTGCGGAGGTTACGCCAGTGGTCACCGTATGGCGTGGTTCCAATGGTTGTGTAGTTGTAAGCGATGTATTTGGAGGTAAGGAAACGAGGGCGGTTTGATACAACGATGTCGTTTTGACCCGTGAAGCATTCTCTTGCGAGTGCGGAGGAAGAGATGACGACGGCACGGCGGGTACCGAGTCGGAGGTAGAAGATTGGGCCGTGTGTTTTGGCGAGTCGGTGGAAGAGACGGTGGACCGGCGGTTTGATGAGGCGGTGGTGGCCGATAATGGGGAGAGAGTGAGGCGGAGAGGGAGGGAGGTTGAAACGCTGCGTTTTAGAGCTGAAGATGAACTTGTATGCAATGAGAAGGAGAGCTAAAGGGAGAATCACGTAGTAATAATACATCTTTGTCAAAATGATTTGGTGTTTCTATAAATAGTAGGCAAAGTGAGTTTTGGGGATGGAAGAGAATTTGGAAGCACAGAGAATGAAAGTTATGAGAAGAATCACAAAATAAAACATCTATATATTTTTTCTTTTCGGTGATGTCGCTGATCAAAATGATTTAGTAATCTATCTATATATATAGTAGATAAAATTAGTTCTAGGATCCCAACATTTTTTTTATATAAAACAGAAAATATTGATCCAACGGTTATGATTGCTTCGTTCTTAAGATGATCCGGCGCGTCATTGGATTAGAGGACTTATGAAAATTAGTTCTCATGGGTGTCTTCAGGGCCGGCGGCCCATTTTCTTTTTTGAGTTTTAGGTTTAGATATTTCATATTTTTTAATAAATATATATAAAATGAGATCAATTTTACCGAATTCAGTTATATATATTTTTCAATTTTCATAACCAAATTTATAAAATCTCATATAAAATAATTAAAAAATATGTTTTAAAAAAAATTCAAAAATTTTTGTTTTATTTTTTAAATGTAAATAGTCTAAATAGTGCTCAGGCCCCAAACGTATTGAGCCGGTCATGGGTGTTTTAGTTAGTTTTTTATGGGTGTCTTAGATCGTAAGAATATCAAAGATCTAAAATCTGATTAGTGATCTGGTTTGATTTGTTCTCGAAATTTTGAGTTTTTGAGATTGATGAATCTAGATCCGGATATTTTGATTTAAAATTTCAGATATATACACACTATACAGTTAAAAAAAAAATCTTTATTCGAATATTTGGTCCGTATCTACCTTTATTATATGAAGCATTAAACACTTTTGATGCGAAGCAATACATATTTTTGCTTATAGAACCGACCTTTTGACAATGATTTGGAATTGTATAAGCCATGAAAAGTGATTATTCATGCCTAAATTCCTAGTATACCTTCCAGGAGATGCTCTGGCTGGTTTATTGCATTGTTTTATGTAATATTATTGTGATTGTCGATGATGGCTATTGTGATCACTATAGCGATTTGGACTCTTCAAGTCAGTTCTGTTTGTTGAATGAACAAGGGCTCTTCAATTTCGCTACGGGTTTGATTACCAAGCCACGTTAAAAAACGATATATATTATTTGAATTACTAGAGAGAGAAAATTTTAAACAATTCATAAACCAGAGTGAGTTGATGATGAATGGCCTCTAGATTTACAAAAAAAAACTATTTAAAATTAAAATTAAAAAAAAAAAACACCTTTCACCGAAGAAAAATATGTATCAACCAAATTAATATAAAGAAAGAAAATAGTTAAAAGTTAATAATTTTTGAAAAACGTGGCTATTGGCCAACGAAAGAAAATCGTTTTGAGCAAATCTTTACAAGGGTAAACCACGAAATATCTAACCATTTCATCTTCTTCTTCTTCTTTTTGTTCTTTCTAAAACACAAGTAAATAGTTGTTTTGTTTATTATTTTGCAGTCATGTAATGATTTTGGACCAAACAAGTAACAACACGTAAATCACGTGTTCCTAAAACCCAAGCTCAGCTGCGCTCAGTCAGAAGCCGGCCCTGAATTTTCGAAAGACTACAAACTAAAAAACTAAAAAGACTGTTTTATATATTTATATTTTTATATTTTTTTCAACTAACAAAATAAAAAAAAATGAAATTTTGCTAACAAAACGAATGCTTTAAAATAAAACTGTAAAAAAAATTATGATTGATTTTATCTTTTAAAACCTCATCAAGTTTAAGAATTTTAGATATTTTTATATACCTCTAAAAGAAAAAATTATATCGCTGAAAAATTTTATATGGCGTTAGAGAAAATAAATAATGCTGAAAATTTTGCTAAGAAAATCAAAGTAATAATGAGAAGAAAAATTTCTCAAACTAGTGGATCCTGATGGCTTTGCAAATATGTATGAATAATCAAAAATTCAAAATCATGAAATCTATTTTGTTGTAAACTTCACTATTTTGCAAAGAAGCCGCCTTTATTCAAGAAAACATTGCTTCCAATGAATTGAATTTTACATGTCTCAAGCCTTTCACTCAACAGTTAAAGACAAACTCGCCCTGAACTTTTTAAGAGACGGTCAGAAAGACACATGACCGGTCCTAAAATTATTAGAACTTGAAAAAAAACAAAATTGGAAATCATATCATAAAATGTTTTTTTTATGGGTTTTTTTGTTTTAATTGATTGGGTTTTTTTTTTTTTTTGGTGAACAAGTTTTGTTTAATTTATAAGTGAGCAACATTTAGAGCATCTCCAAGAGACTCTTTATTTTAAAAGTATGGGATACTTCAAATTTGAAGTTTTTTTAGCTTTGTCTCCAATAATAAACTTAAAAAAAACTTCAAAATTTTGGCTATTTGCATTATAGCCCTCACTATTAATCACAATTAATTAAAATCATAAATTTTTTATAATTATCTATAAAACATACATTTGAAATATTACAAGCAATATTAATTAATAAAACATTACATCAAAATATAAAATTACATAACAATAAAATAAAAACACACAATTTAAATTATAAATTACAATAAATACCAAATTACTCAACAAAATTATTTCTACAATACTCTCATATATGATCAATAAACTTAAGTAGTAATGATGATGTATCAAATTCATCATAACGACCCATTGGATCGAAGAAGGCAAAACTTAAAAGGAAGATTGCTGAAGGTAATAACTCATCTCTTGACACTTTGGTTTCATCAAATAATCAAATCTTTGGTTTATTAAAAAAAAATGCAACAACTAGAGGTAAAAGTTATTATGAGATGGCTCAATTACGTTTGCAAAATCAAGCAACAAAATTAACTTTACAAAAAATGCAAGAGGAAAAAAGAATATTGTTAATTACACTATATCCTTGATATTAATACCCGTGAGTTTATTCGATCTGAACAAGCAAGAATCATACAAAAAAAAACTCAAGCACAAGAACAATAACAACAACCTTCGGTTACACCAAATTACTATGGACAATATTTTGGTGACTTTGGAGGTTCGGGATCAAATCTACCAGAATATTAATATTATTGTACCTTTTTGTAGTATTTATGTGTTCATGTAATTTTACTTTCTTGTATTATTTTATTTTGTATGAAATTTGCTTAATGTAATATTGTTGTTGTGTAATATTTATTTTTAATGATATGTAATATTTCTTCTATATTAATATTAATATTTTTATTTAAGGTGCTTATTAATCTTTATACAAAAATTAAACATATAAAGATATATATATATATAATTATATATATGAAATACTAAAATTATATATGTGGATTAAAGTGATAAACATCAAAATTAATTAAATAGTTTATGAAAGTATATAATTGTAGGTACTAAACTAAAATAAAAGTATCATTATTCAATATTTCAAAATTGTCTTTTATAGGACAATATACTTTATATTTGAAGATTTAGAGTGTCTCTTGGATCAAGGAACTTTCTACTTTTATTCCCAATATACATTTACATATGAACCGTAGATTTTTCTGTCTAGCTACTCGAACACTTTAAGCCAAGTGAACCGTGGGTGAACTCTTCTCCGCCAAGTAAAATTTACACTGGTAAAGCCAAATGAATTGTCACCAGAAGTGTTGGAAGAAGAGCTTTTCAGAATGTTTTTGAAAGCAAGATTTCATTCCGAGTACACAATTTAATTCCTCGCTCACAATAGTGAGCGATTCTCGGTTTTGTAGGACCGTTCTGTGGGATTTATCTATTTTGTTGAAATATGCCTTGTGTTCTATGGTTTACAATAGACAAAGACAAAATATCCGAAACCAAAAAATCGAACCCGAATCAAAAGAAGGTACCGAACCGAACCGAATAATTACAAATATTTGAATGGTTCATCTTATAAAATATTTTGGATATTCAAACCGAACCAAAACCCGAACGGGTATTCAAAATATACGAAATACAATTATATATCTAAAAATATTATGTATCTTTAGTTTTGAAATAACCAAAATACTAAAAATTACAATTATAAACCAAATATATTATTTACGTTTAGACCAAAATAACCAAAATACTCAAAATATTCGAAAAATTTTAGTTATATTTATCAAAATTAAATAATTTTTGCAAAATTTAACACATTTTATTTAAATTAAACAATTTTTGTTTAGGTTTTTTGAGAATTGAGATAATTTTTGGGTATCTGAAACCCAACCTGAACCCGGACGGAACCGATCCGAATCCGATTCGAAAAATAAAATACCAAAATGGATCCTACACTTCTAAAATTTGAATACCCAAAACCTAAAAGAACTGAACCCAAACGAATATCCGAATGCACATACCTAGTTTACAACAACGTTATAGGAGTAGCTGGAGATAGCTGGCTAACAATAATGGACCTTTTCCCAATATTATGCTAAAGGCTATTAATATATACTATGATGCTATTGATGCACCAAAAGCGCCAGTGCAAAGGGTTTCAGATCTGTATGTATAATCAAAATCGTTAAATTTATCTTCCCAATATCCTTTTCATCTGTCCAATTAGTTAATACTTAGCTTGAGCCACTAAAATGAAAAAAAGGAAAAAAAAAATGTTAGCTTGAGCCACTAAAATGATACCACACTATACCAAAATAACTTTTACGCAAAAATGGTCGATAATAAATTATAAATTTAGCGGCCACAAGCCCATGCTTGTTCATCTTGGCCCAAGGGCCGGCTCTGAGTCATGATCTGCTGACTCATTAATTTTTTTTATATATAAAAAATCTGCAATAATTATAACACTTAACCGAACTTATAATAATATTTCCTTTCTTGATTTTGTTTTCATTTAAAAATCCATTTTTCGTTTGAAAAAAATTATTCAAAGAATCCAATTTATACCTTTAAACTATAAACTATTGATATGGTAATCTAACATTAAATACCAAATTTGATGAAATCAACATTTTATTCGTAGATTTTGAAATTTAGATAGTATTTTTTTATTTATTTAAAAAATGTGAGTTCCATGATTATTTATATATTTTATGAAATTCAAAGACTTGTATGAAATGTTTCTTTTGAAATGCAGGACAAAATATCAAAAAAAATAGAAGTTGTCCCATAATCTAGTTTGTTTTAAACACAGCTCAGAATACAAACTATCGAACCCAAATCTTGAACCAGCCGATTACATAAGGGGATTTGAAACTGAACCAATGAGACCCAATAAGGGAGTGGACGTAAATCAGATTAATAAGAAACCTCTTCATCTTTTAACGAAAGAGAGGGCTATGTCGAGAAGTCAATACCGAGAATCAAAGTTCGAATGACTTTGACAAGAGATTTGATCCAATACACTCTCTTGTATTGGATCCAACACACTCTAAGTATTGTCCATCAAGAGATTTGATCCAACACACTCTAACTATCTTTTCATTTGTAGATCAAGCTTTTCCATATATTGTTTTGAGAGAATTTTGATCCACACAAAATGCAGATGTAATTTCTCCACAAATCTTTGTAGTCGTTTCTGCAACTTCATACTCTTCTTCATGTTTTGGTTTTTTGTCTTCTATAAATCACATTTTACATCAACACTTTTTTATTCCATTTTATTTATCCTTTTTGAAGACGTGACGAGTGAATCGATGAAACCTTGGCTCCTCCTTTGATGTAAGTTATGGGCGGATGTACATGTGCCACTTGCCCCCTATAAAATTTCAAAATTTCTTGTAATGTATTAAAAAGCTTAGGTTATTTGACCCTATTAAAAAAAATCATTTTATACCCTTATTTTTACGATATAACGAGTTTGGATGTTAAAGTAATCATTCTACATCTCGTTCCAAAATATCCACCAGATCAATATCCTTGAGGTTTACAAATTACATTTAGAGATAACATAAGAGAACATTTTTACCCATCAAAAACCATAAAATATGGATTTCATTACACACATAAATAAACGCAGAAAAATCATCTCACATCTCTAATAATTTTTCATAAATGGGCCTGAAGTTTATCCATAATGGGCCGAAAACGACACAGGGCCCGTAAAGGCACTTTCTTACGCATAGCCATCATATCGATCTCTTGGCCGTTAACTTTTTCCCAATCGAAGCACTGAATCAACGACCCTAACGCCAACGTCACGATCCTCTGTCCATTTCCAAACGCCATTAGCTTATGAACGTCTCCTCCTCCCCCGCCGTTAAACCTTTCCGGTTTAAACTACCTTTAATGTGAAGGTTTATGACAATTGTAAATTATCTTTAAACCGGGCGAAAGGAAGATCTTTGCTAGATCTGGCTCCGTTTTAAAGAAAAGAGAAAAGTGTTCATTAATGGATATAAGAAAATGATAAGCTATTTAAAATCTCATTTGGTTATCATTTTTTTAGATTTCGGTTTTGGTTTGATTAAAAATCGAAAGACCGAATGTTTTTTTCGATTTTAAAATAAATAAAAAATAAAAATAATTATATATATTTATTTGTTGTATAATTTGGGTTCATCATTTCTATTAGGTTTATTTGTATAGCTTATTAATTTATTGACTTTAATTTTAAGAATTAAAAACAAAATCTATAGAATAATAAACGTTTTTGTTTGGCTTTTTCCCTTTTCTTATTTCCCTTTGTATTTTTTTGAACAGAAAACGAATCTATTCCAACAATTATGCATACACATATCTTTTAGGAGATGGTCATGTCTTCCAAAGGAGTTGACCCGACGAAGAAGAGAATCCTTATGGTCTATTTGCTGGTGAGCCTTGGTCTTGCATATCACTTGGAGAGTCTAAGAGATGGTTTCGAGAAGATAGATGAGTGAAGATGATTTGTGCACAGTTTCCACCATCTTCTGAGTTTTCAGGACATATCGGCTACAACATGTCTTCCGGTAGTGTTCATCATATATGTTTGGCTTTTCTTTGATTCACATGTCTTACTTGAGTAGTTCACTTTGTCTAATAGATGGATTCAAAGAGGACAATGGGAACTTCAAGGAATGTTAAGCTTGTATGAGGCCTACGACCACTGATTATATATATTAGATGGATGAAGCGTTGAGCTTTGCATCAAATAACTTGACCTCGTTAGCAGTTGAATACATATTTGGTTCTACGAACAAGAAGATGATCATGACGAGATGCTACTCAAGCTTAATTAATTTTTCAATTTACTTCAGCGCCATTACCTTCAAAATCCTTACAAAGTATGTAAAATTCAATTAAAATATCCCCCCTTTTGAACGAACGTATACACTCATCTTACATTATTGTTTTTGATTCAACAAGGACCATGATTTTGCATCAAAGTTGCCGCCTTACTACAGGCAGGTAATTGTAGAAATGCACTTCTTCGCTATCACTTTCTGCCACTAACCGAATGCAGGTCTTTGGTAAGCATCCGTGGCGCAATTGCCATTGACATAAGCTCTTGAAAGAGCAATTTGCAAGCATATGGAATGTGAACCTGTGAGAATATTATTAGATGAAATGCCATCAGACAAGTGAGCATGAACGAGATAAAAATCGATTACACAATTTGTAAAAACTTACCTGAACAATATCTGTTTTGTTCTTGCAACCTCTGCATTCAAAAGAATTCTTCTTCAGATTTGCAATGGCGATGAGCCCACAGGTTTCACACACATGTATCCTATACGCATCGCTCTGATCAAACAGCCTCTCTTTCAAAAAGTTAGCAGCACCATGTGCAATCATGCAATCGCGTTCCATTTCTCCAAAACGGAGACCACCATCACGGGATCGCCCTTCAGCCGGTTGTCTTGTTAAGATTTGCACAGGACCTCGTCCACGCGAGTGAATCTTGTCATCAACCATATGCTTCAATCTTTGGTAATACGTTGGCCCAAGGAATATCATAGCTGTCAGTGGTCTGCCCGTGTGACCATTGTACATTCTCTCAAACCCACGCATTTGGTACCCACATTTATGAAGAGCTTTGCTTATATTATCCACCTAAAGTCACCACAATTGTCAAATTTATGCTAAGCCACAACTAACCAACCAAGCAGATATGTAACTTACCGTGACATCTGTAAATGGAGTCGCGTCTCCTTCTTTTCCCATGTGAGCTGCCACTTTTCCCATGATGCACTCAATGAGCTGTCCAATTGTCATCCGAGACGGAATGGCATGTGGATTCACAATAATATCGGGAGTGACGCCTTCAATAGTCCAAGGCATGTCCTCCTGTGTGTAGGTCATGCCAACAGTTCCCTTCTGACCGTGTCTACTACTAAATTTGTCTCCAATTTGAGGAATACGAACGGATCTAACCCTCACTTTCACAAATCTCAAACCATCTGCATTTGTCGTCAATAACACCTACAAGAAGTTCAGAAGTTATAAGATTTGAGAACTTTCAAAACCCCAGCTTTACGTTAAACAAGATATAATCAGTTTCATAGTTCAGCCCTGAGAGTTTTTAAACTCAAACTGCCCAAGTTACCTGATCCACCATTCCAGTTTCACTATGTCGCAAGCTTATACTATGATCACGTCTAGTGTATCGTGATGATTGTCCTTGAGCCTCATCTTGAGATATTGGAGTGGTTTTCCCAATGATTACATCTTCACCTGTAACTCTAGTACCCTATACCAGAAAAGAAAACCATTGTATGTTATACTTTCTAACATTAATCGCCCAATCATATCAGATATAACCATTAACAGAACAATAATTTATATACTTACTGGAGGTGCAAGACCATCATCGTCCAGTTTTTCATACGAACCATGTCGCATACCCTGCAGCAGGAACCCTAAGTCTTAAACTTCACTTACAAAACGCACCACGGAAATATGAACCAAGAGTCTCAAATTATGTCTTACCATTGTACTTGCTCTGTCCGGGCGCCCAAAGTCTTCTTTGACAAGCGTCCCCATTTTTTTCTCTTCATCTCTGCCAGCAGACAGATTTCAGTATAAATAAATGGAAAGACCAAAACAAATGTCCACAAGTATGGCATACTCACCTGTAAGACCGAAAGAACAAGGATCGAAAGAAACCACGATCTATTGAAGACTGGTTCATGATGACAGAATCTTCTTGATTATATCCAGAATAACAAGAAATGGCAACAATAGCATTCTACACAAGAAGAAAAATACAACATTTGAGAGATTTGATAGGAAGAGAGTAAAAGCTGAATTCGGAAAAACTTTTAGCAAAATAACTCACAATTCCTGCAGGAAGTTGCCTAAAGTGAAGATGCTCCATAGCTCTTGTGGTAACCAGAGGCTTTTGAGGGTAATAGAGAACATAGGCTAACGTATCCTGGTTGACAGAACAATAATAATAATAATAATATCATAAAAGCATGTAGTGTTATAACAAGAGATGGCGGGAAAAGACCACAAATTAAGCGCCTAGAACATACCATGCGAAATTGGTAGTTGGTGACATAAATTCCCATTGCTTGCTTCCCCATAGCAGATTGATATGTATTACGTGGGGACTATTCATCAAAGCACAGAAGTGGCAGAAAAAAATACACAAGTTAGTTAGCGTATATTTGAATTTACATAACTAAATTGCTTCTCATAGACAAGTCAATTAAAGAGAGAGAAACCTGATTATGGTCGGGAAATGGTATGATTGAAGCACATACACCCAATATCAAAGAGGGGTGAATTTCACAATGTGTGTAAGTTTCAGAATATGCCTCGTCGGGACGGAGTCTAGCTTGAACCAGATCCTAAAACAAAATCAGGATTGAGTTTTTTGTGCAAATGAGTACATCACAAGTGCATTTATTCACATCATCAATTCAACCTTCAGACATTCTATTACTCACATTGATAGTCATGGATATCATAGTCGTCTCCTCTTCCTCTGTGTCAATGTATTCTATAAAGCCCTTGGCAACTAGATGATGCCAACCATCTTCTTCTGCACTTTCCTGGGTTATGAAAACAAATATTGGTACAATGAATTTAAAACAAAAGGTACTTTGAGAATAGACGACTAGAATTTTACCCTTTGTTGCAGGGCATAGATATCTCTCTTCTTTATTAACAGCCTCTGATTATCCACAATAAACAACGGACGGCTACAACGACCATAATCAGTGTATATCCGGAGCTCTTTTAGACGGATATCTCTAACAACGCCAACTTCAGTGTTAACATCAACCTGCAAGAGGAAAAGTAATATATCATTTCTACTAAAAGTTGCAATTTATTTACTAAAATATTTGGAAACGTGAAAGAAATTGCATGCTTACCCTTCTTCTCAAACGTCTTAACGTTTTCACTAACATGTCAGGATCTCGATGAACTCCAACCCACATTCCATTGACGAAGATTTTTGTGGCTTGGGGTATAACAGATGGAGAGATTTCCTACATTCAAGTTAAGACCTTGAGGAAACCACAGGAAATGAAGTGCAAAAATTGAGTAAGAAACTGATTGTGAAGGGCTACAGACCTCAAAATTTTCAGTACCCCATTCTTCCAAAAATTCCAATATGGGATAAGCAGCTGATCCAACTGTTATGTAGACCATGAGCGCCAAGTTTTTCACTAGACCACAAGCCTGGCACAGCAAAGCCACAATAAGTAATGGAACTAAATGAAACCCGAAACACCCTTATTTTTATAAAGGCAACAATTTTACCTGTCCTTCAGGTGTTTCAGCAGGGCACATCATTCCCCACTGTGAGTTGTGCAGTTGTCTTGGTTTAGCCAATTTTCCTGGCATGTAAGACCCGATTAAGATTCAAGTTGGAAAAATAGAACTACAAGCCAATCTAACTTGCAAGGATGTGGATAATAAAGAGAGCCATGACTAAAATACGCCAACTGCACAAACAGATAAACTGAGACAAAACAGAAGTGAGAGAAAAGAACGAGGCTTTACCTTCACGCCCTATAGGAGAATTGAGACGCCTCAGATGTGATAAAGTGGAAGCATATGTTAACCGATTTAGAACCTGTTGTTAGTTAAGACTTTAGAACCATGTAAATCATACAATAAACCATAATGACCAAAACTGTAAACCTAATAACATATATCACGAAATTATTTGAGCTGAAAAACAGAAGAAACAAAGAAACATCCTAACCTGAGAAACTCCAGCTCTTGTGCCAGCAGCGTTTGCCTGGCCCCAGTTCCCAGTAGCAAGAGAATATTTCAGGCCAGAGGTTATTGTTTTAGCCTTAATGGCAAATTGAAGATTGACTTCTTTGCCATTGTCAACGCACTGTTAAAATGACATGAATCAGACTTCCAGACACAGAATAACAAGCTAGAATTAAAGTCCTTGGCTCGAGAAAGAGTAACAATGTAAGAGACCTTCTGAACATAAGATCTCACATCCCTTGTTAGCTTTCTGAAAAGCTGCGTTAAAGAAGATGCTAGGTTTGTAAGATATCAAATAAAATGATACTTAAAAATTTCAAATTTGTCCCGCAATACTTGATTGTGGTTCGATAACAAACCATTCTAAACAGCCCTCCAAGTAGAGGACCAGCAAGATCCAGCCTTTTGTTACCATAATGATCCCTATCATCTTCTGGCCTTCGGCCAATTGCACAAAGCAGCAGCCGGTGTATGATATATCTAAGGGTTATAGCATTATATGAGTAACACAGAAACATATGAAATCTAAAAGAATACGAGTGAGCTGAATACGTACCCGAAATAGTAAGCTTTCTTCGTCTCACAAAACTCCCCAATTCCTACATGAGGAAGCATTTCTTTCTGAAGGATATCTTTTGCATACCTGCAATGATAATATTGCAATTGCAAACCGCCAGTGTCAACATCTCAGTAGTTGACATCTTAGATCATAATGCCTAACTTAATAGGTGGAGATTATTACATACTTTATCCTCTTTTCCTTGGTTACACCAACAGTTGCCCCACGTTTCCCAATATAGTCAAGTGCAACCTGAAGCAATATGAGAGTTATCAACTGATTATAGGATCAATTCTTCAAGGACCCAACATGAGAAGAGCCAGAATAAAAAATTTCATTAACCATATGAAAGAAAAAGGATACCTGTTGATTTTGAATAACGAAAGCTTCTTCCAAGGAAGGCCTGAGCAACTCCATCATCTGAGTATCGGAAAAATCATAGCAAATGTGTTCCAATATGTCCTTATCAGCAACAAATCCCAACGCACGAAACACTATGATAATAGGAATTTCTGTTCTGATGTATGGTAGAGTACACCGAATATACTGTCCAGATGAACCCTGCATCCATATGCGACATTTTAGAGTTTACAGAAAGAAAAAATTGATGAAGGATATCGTAAAATTTAAGAATATTAGCTTTATCTCACCCCTTTCGCACTAGCACGAGCAAGCATGCGCACAAACATCGTGCTTGGGGGCCTATTTTGGTTCTCAGCCATGGACCGGACTTCACCAACATATGCATACTTGTTTGGCTGTCTCTTTTTGAAAACATAAACATGGTTCGTACTCATCTTCTCCTGAGCAATCAGAACCTTTTCACTGCCATTAATAATGAAGTATCCGCCCTGATCATAAGGACATTCGCCAAGCTCTGTCAAATCTTTCTCTGAATTCTGAAACAACGTGCAGTAACTAGACCGGAGCATGATGGGAACCTAGAAAAATCAAACAAGACGAAAACATTTCTACTGTCAGAACTGTATTGTAGATGCAGCTTTATTAAATCTTGCACAAAAATGAAGTTTACACACCTTTCCAATGAAAACTTTGGTAAAATCCTGCGTCTCTGTAACTTCCTCACCATCATGCCCTTTCTTTATAACTCTCTTAGTAACATCAACATACAAAGGAGCAGAGTATGTGAGGTTTCTTAACCTTGCAGCCTTAGGGAACAAGGTGGCAGTCTCTCCGTCAGATTCCGTCATCATAGGTTTACTCAGATAAATCTGTCCAAAACTAATCTTGTAGATTGTCTGCAGGAAATATAGTTATATCAGAGGTATAGCAGAAAAACACCGCACACATTTTTCTAGTGCCAAGTCTGATCTGAGCTTCAACCAACATTCAAAGCCACTGAAAATACACCTCTAGAAAACGAATAGCTCAAGCATGGAATACAAAAATAACCTCGGGACATCAATGAGATCAGAAGGGCAAACCCTATTTGCAACAAAACTGTACATGCTAAAATAGGTTGTGTGCACAAGAATAGTAGTCACATCAGAGGTACAGCAAATAAAGGATACCAAACACATTTTCCTAGTGTCAAAACTGATTTGAGCTTCAACCAATATTCAAAACCACGAAAAATACGAAAATGATCTTGGGACATCAATGAGATCAGCTACTCGAGAAGGAAAAACCCTAATAGCAAAAAAAAACTGTAGGAAAATAGTCATATCAGAGGTGCCAAAACTGATTTGAGCTTCAACCAATAATCAAAACCCTTGAAAAGAGAATAGCTCAAGCATTCAATACTAAGATAATTGGACATAAATGATCTCAGCTACTCGAGAAGGCAAACCCTAATCGCATAAAAACTGTACAATCTAAATCCGAAACACTTAAAACCGCCACAAACACGATAAAACCCACAGAGAATCTCGACTTCCTATAGAAACCCTAGATACAAAAGACGAGGAATTATCCGCTAAACAACCTCGGCGAAATCTGACTGGTGGCCAGGATTGTGCTGGGATTCAGGTCGGATCTCGATATCAGCAGACTCATCAACGATTTCTTGCATAGTATTCTGAATAAACTCGTCGAACGAATCGAGCTGCTGACGAACGAGACCTTTCTCTTCGAAGTAAGCAGATATGACGGCCCATGCGTCTTCCTGGGTAATTTCCTCATCGTCATCGTCTTCAACGTAAGTCGGTTCCTGTTCGTATTCGTTGTAATCCATTTTTGTCACCTCACTGAAGAACAGAACGACAATGGGAAACGCAGAGAATGAGACGGCCCCGTGAGTTTGAGAGCTTATAAAGAGGCAGAGTCGGCTTGCTTATTTATGGAAATAACCGGTTCGATTCGACAACCGGTTTCAGGCGATGTGATAGAAACCGACCGGTTTGATTATAAGAGCGCTTGGACTGTTGAATGACGGAAATACCCTTACTATATAAACGAAGTCGCAGCTTTTTTTTTTTTGTGGCTCCGCGATATTTTCGGCATTAGAGAGAGAGAGAGCGACGGAGAGTGAAGGCGGAGGAATAGAGAGAGATGATACCGCAGCAATGGACGCCGCCGTGTGGGAGTCAATGCACGCATAAGTATGCAGCTCTTATGCAGATTCCATGTATGTATCTCTCAATTTGATGTTGATTCGATCCGTAATTGCTTGCTCGGTCAGCTCTATGTTCTTGGCTCGTTGTTTTTGATGTTTTGGTTGTCGTCGATGATAAGAATCGCTATTTCGAGAATTCTTTTCAGTAATGTATGTTAGAGCTGGGTTTTTCTTTGATATCGATTTCGATTGTTGATAGATTTCTCTCATTTCTTGATAATAGTCCACGTTGTTTTTTTCTTTTTCGGAATTCAATTGGGAACTGTTACTTTGTAGTTTTGGCTTCTTCTTTTTTTCTCAGCTTCTTTTAGCTATAAGCCTTAATCATCTGCTGGCGAATTTTGCTTTCATACAACTTTACTGAACATTGGGAGAATGATCACTTCTTTGGTTAGATTGGTCCAGAGACAACTCATAGTTGTATCTGCAAGTATTTAAGAACATCTTCTTGCTTCTTGGTTGAATACTGTAAATTGAAGAATATGGAACGTCTCTACCGATTATAAGGGGGATTATGCAGTAGTAATGGTATTAAAGATGCTTGTTGCTTTTGTGATCTATACACATATATGTTATGCTTTAGCTAGTAAAAGGGATTGGTTTGGCTGTTTCTGATGAAGGGCTTGATCTCTCAATTTCATTCATGGTCACAAAAGCTAGCTGGATTTATATGTATCCTCCATGTTGGTGTATAACACTCTTTCAGGATCATAGCAATCCGTTTTTTTACTACGCTTTATCATCAGTTTAGGCACTGATGATAACCCTGAATCCGTGTAGGGAGAGTGTTCTGCAAAAAGGGATGTGATGCCGATAGTGACACATGGGAAGATTGTAAGCATTTCTTTCTAATCTCTGAAATCAGTGACGAAATTGTTAGTGAATTGAGGAGTAGATACATCTGTCCTCAGTATGCAGCATCATAAAACCAAACTTGTCTCCCACATTATATTATTTTCATGAAGATATCTCCTCTTTTTCACGTTTTAGTCACCAAGTTAATGAATTGGTTGTACTCTGTATAGGTATAGTAGACTGCAGTGAGATATGCTACAAAGATCCTGTGCTAAAAGACCGACAATGGAGTGCATATATTGATCGTTCTCCTGGAGCTCCCAGCTACTCTGAGGTATCCAGACTCTTTCTATAGAAAATCCGCTTTTCTTAAACAGAGAAATAGGACAAACTGTACCGTATCTAACCTTCATTTTGATGCGTTTGTGAAATTCAGGAATGCTTTCACGCGTGTGTCGCAGGCTGTGGTTACAAGGTCTGTTTCCAACCTTCATATTGATGATGCGTTTGAAAATTTTCCTCTTCTTAACGCATGTTTGTGTCATCATGCAGTTTGAAGTTGAATCTGAGGAAGTGAATAAGGTGAAACCAAAGAGACCACCACCACCACTACCAAAGCCACAACCGCCACCACGAGCTAAAAGACCAATGCAGTCACCTAGTGAGGATGTTCCTACAACTTCTGCTTGACATCAAACCCTTTTGTGAACTAACTTCTGAAAACTCCTCAAAAAATTTGGTATCTAACATGTGAGGGAGTATTAATGTTCAGAGTAGCAAACTCAAAAGCAATTGGTCCATTTTCTTGATATAGTTTTGTAATGGGGGAGTATATTAGTGGGATTCGTCCCATGGATGACCTTTTTTGGTCCATAAGGCATAGTAATGGAACTAGAGTATCACAAACAGCTCAAGTTAATGTTCTTAAATCATAACCGTAACTTCAACATCGCCACTTGACCCAGAAAAGAAAACATTAAAAAAAAACCAAATAAAAAGTAAATGTCTTTTAGTCTGTTTTATCATTATGAAGATCAGCAAATCCCAGTCTTACTTTCCACTCATTCCAAGAGTAAACAACACCATCGAGCAAGCCTTTAGCAGCGGATTTGGCCTTGTCATCGATCAGCTCCCTTCTGAGCGTCCATATCGTGTTCTCCAACCACAAAACTTTCTCAGCAGAAGTGGCATACTTGACCTTCTCCTTGTTCAGTTCAACTTTGAGATTCTTGATGAGTTCCTCGAGTTCTTGGACTGGAGACACATCAGCGTTGTCTTTCTTCCTCTCCAAGGAAACCAGGCCAAGCTTTTTCATCAACCAGTCTAGCTTGAAGCCTGTTTCTGTTAGCTCGATCAACTCGCTGCAAGCGTTGCTTAGCTCAGTATCAGAGATGCTAAGTGGAGGCTTGTTCAGTGTCTCGATGAGACGGAGGAGGAGATTCATGTATGCTGTCTTCACCAGTTGGCTCCTTGGTCTGAAATATTGTGCAATGTCCGGGTGCTTCGTGAATAGGTTAGTCACTGAAACAACCTATCAACGAGAGAAAGATGTAATTATGTTAACCCTAAAAAAAACGGAATCAAAACACACAACTTTATAGTTAATCATACCTGAGAATAAAGAACTTGGAAACCATTGACATCTAGCATCTCATTCCCAGTTACTTCTCCTTCATCAACAACTTCAACTACTTTTACTTGGAGTTTAACTATCAACTTGTTCTTCTCCAGAAAACCTTTTTCTTGAAGTTTTTTAAGAGGCAAGTTCACACCCCATCCTGAAAACTGAGCGCAGAACAATTCGCTGTGTTCTGTAAGATAAAAGAAACAGAACGATTAGTTTAATTTTACTTTATATATTTGAGAATATTTGGGTTTTGAAGTAATTTTTTGGTTTGGTATTGGTAAATAATCGGACAATCTCCCAAAATTGATGTAATAAGTAAATTACCATGTGATCTGTAGAGCTCTTTGCCTGATTGATTGAACAGAATGAATGAAAAAGTAGCTCTTCTTTTCCATCCAAGTCGCAATGATTTAGGATCCCCAACGAAGAGGTACAGAGACAAGTGATCTTCAATATCGTCGTCCTTTCCTTTGGGATAAACCTCAACAGCCCTGGAAAACACAAAACGATACGGATTAACTAAATAACAGAGACAAGTTATTTTGTTGAATCTAGAAAGATGTGTTAATGATCATCAAAACACACACATATATATAACTTGTCTGTTAATTTATTTCAGTTTACCATTCGCACCCGCCGCTTAAGAAGTTTGGTGATGATATCATAAATTCCTTCTCCGACAAGTTATCTATCTCAAACGTGAAACCCGTCTGCTCTTGATCCTCCATATCTCTCCAAACACACACTTCTTTTTTTTTAGGGCTTTGTTACTTGGAGCAAAAGACCGACTTTAATTTCTCAGATCACAAACTTGTTTTTTGATGCTTCACCCAGAAACCCGTATATATATTTATAAACCTTTTCAAAATCCTAATTCAAGAGAAATAAGGAAATTCATAAACTTGAAAAATAAATTAAAAACTAATCACTTGAAATTAGGGCTCTTAAAACACTTGAGGTAGATAATATGCACGTGACTTACGCATGGGTTAACTTATTTGAAAGCGTGAGCTAATAATAATCCCAAATGGGTAAATTAATCGGAGAAAAACAATGTTTTTGGGGGATATTTCCATTTTCCTCCGACTTAACTTATTTGTAAGACCTTTTATTTGATATAAAATTCAGTTGAAAAATTAAAAAAAAAAACCAACTGGAATATCTACTAGGTCAAGAGATTACCGAGTCGACTTGGATCACGATACTAATTATCTGGATATTCTCATTATAAGGTCTATTTTTATATTGTTTTAGAATCGATTATTGTATAACTTTGTAGGACGGGTATAGTTGTTCGTTGTTTTTATGATTTGTGAGAGGATAATAATAAAGTAGATGGAAAAAGCACATTATAGAAAAACTAATTGCTAAATTGGCTTAAAGAACACCATCTACGAGATTTTTGCATATGGACATTGCCAACAAAACGTAGAACCAAACAGAGTATTTCTCATGTGTGACAAAACCAAGTGAGAGACAGCCCAATTAACCTAGATTTCTGCCGTACTAACCGCTTGTCTCTTTCCTTAGAAACTGAAGGTTTTCGTAACTTAAGCCACGCGAGTTAGCCGTTACCTACTATATTTTGTTGTGGGATGGACAACTGGACAAGTACAATAATATGCTTATAAATTTGGTCGTGGGAATCATTCGATATCATAGGTAGTGAACATGGTGGAAACCATTACAGCTTTTGGACCAAAATATGGATCTCAAATATTTCTTCAGATTGTTTCCAGCAATGCAACCCTCTTGCTTTCCACGTAAGCCAGCAAAGCAGGTTTGTTTGAAGGATACTCCTACTCCGTCTTGTGATGATCGTAAGTTCACGAAGTAGCCACCTTCTGAATGGACTAATCACTTCCACTCCGTATCGGTCGATGTCTCGGTAATTCTGAAATAGATGTCTCGATCGGTACAGGAGATCAATGCATGTTTTTCTTTTCTTCTTAAGATCAATGCATGCATTATAACTCTCTATATATACACTAGTATGTAGGGATACTTCTTGACAAAACGGTAAATTTTCCTTCAAAAACATTTCATTACTTCTTGATTAAGAGTTTGGTCACATTCTCTTTCCCACTAAAGTTGTTTCCTTTTTTGTTATCACTTTTTTATCCTATCACCATCGGCGAAAATTTGAAAAACATTCCAAGTCTCTAAGACCATCAATATCCGAGACTTGTGTCTCGCTGAAAACATATGTCTTCTCAAAAAGTTGATGACATGTCGCGACGTCATTCGTCGCGACATAAAAAAATCAATTTTTTTTTTTTTGTTTTAAAAAGCAGAAGACACCTAAGTTGGGTCTCCAATGTGGGTGCTCTAACTATTATGAACCCCACAAGAAGAAAAACAAAAAAAACTAATTGCAGAATAGATTGAATTGAAATAAATGCCACAAAGTTGAGTAATAAACTTTCAAATTTGGAGAAAGTTGAGTAACCCCATCGTTGGTAGTAGACTAGTAGTAAACCCAGAGGAGCACTCTATCTTAGACCAAGGCTTCACCTCAAATGTCAGTGTATTAATCCCTTAGGCCCTTGAGCTTTGTGCACTCCTCTTTGGATAGTTTCGATCGGTCTTTGTGGCTAGAGAATCCGTTCTTTTTTTGGCAATTTTCATCATTTATGGATTATCATTGAGAGTGAGAGATCACTATCCACAATTTCCTCCACGTTGGAGAAACCAACTTAAAAACCAATTATTCCAAAAGAACAACACAATTAATTTAAAAGCAATTATTCCTAAAGAAAAACACAAAACATTTCATAATACCTTTTATGCTTATTTGGGGTATAACCAATTAAATCAACGATAAAATAAACGGTGATACCTTTTTAAAATTTAAAGGGTTTTTTGTAAAAAAAAAAAAAAACCTTAATCTTTATTTTTTTTGCAAGAAAAGTCTTCACCTCAACAAAATATAAGTCAATTTCTTCACCTACAAAGTCATCCTCAAAACAACCCCTCAGTCAAATACACGTTATATCGGTGACGGATCTTTAAAACGCACCGTTTTAGTTTTTCAGGCTTCGAATGGTGACAGCGGTTTGAGCGGTGCGGAACAAGCGGTTTAGGAGGTGCGGTGCGGTTTTAGTGTGGTGCGGTTGGAAGAAACGCATCATGCGGAACAAGTGCGGTTACTGCGGAACAAGCGGTGCAGGACAATATATGAATGGTGAAAAAAATAACATGCGGTGCGGTTCAAATGTGTGAATGGTGAAAATATAAAAAGCGTTGCGAGATATATAGTTTTAAAAAATAATTTATAAAAATAGATTAATGATATTAATATAATTATAAATTAAAATTATTAATTTGTTTATGATCAAGTCTTTTTCATAAATTAATTACGAACCATAACTAAATAATTATTAAAATTTAATAAATTTGTTTGACATTTTACAATAATATATTTATTGCTCAAAAAAAAAATACATCCACAAAAACCAAGTAAAATAATATAATATTATCGAGTACGTTGATTTTCCCATGTTCTTTTAGGTGTCTATATTTTTTACTTATATGGGTTCAAACACTAGTCCANTATATAATAAATATATAAAAAAAAAAAAAGAAAAACACCCCTAATTGTTGAAAGAAAAAAAAAAAAAAAAAAAAAACCACACCTAACCGCACATAACCGCACCTATTTTGATTCTTTTGCAACAGCACGTGTATTTCATGTTTTCTTTCTGTTTCTGAAACGCACCCAGCTGTTTTTCAGAACCGCAACCGCAACTAACCACACCTGCGTTTGAACGGTGAATGGTGACATGTTTTGTAAAACACACGGCGTTTGGAAGAAACGCACCAAACATTCAAGGCCTCAAACTTCATACCATTTTAAATATTTTAATAGTTTTATTAGAATTATAAAATTAAAACAAAACAAAAATATTACCCCACAGCTTCTCTTCTTCCTCTCTCCTATCTCCTTTTCTTCTTCTATTTCATCAACTAATTAATCTGAAGCAAAAAAAATCAGATGAATATGTTCGTTTGGAAGAACATGATTTGTGAGATTCCGTGAGAATGGAGACTGGGAGTGGGAGAAAGATGGTGGTTGGAGGAGCGGAGGAACACGCGCCGGAAGCACACTCGTCGGCGAAATAGATCGCGCCTAAGGCGGAGGGCAAGGATTTGGTGCTTTTACGAATTGACGATGTAGAAACACGAGCGATCGGAGGAGCAGAAGGTATTGACCTCTGGGTTGGATCTGGAGGCTCCAGCGGGTGCAAGGGGTTCGGCAACGCCGGAGAATTCATCCTTCGAAGGAGAGAGAGAGTATATTGAAATTTTGATCTCTGTTTGTATGCAATTAATTTTGGTTTCTTATGATCAAAATTATTGAATCGTAATATCAGAGCCTTCATCTAAAGAGAAAACTTCACTTTTCAAAGATCTAAATCGCAAAATCATAAACCAAGAGGTTGTAGTGGGGTGGTTTCCATTCGGGGTGAGGTTCGGCTCTGTGGATTTAGGCCAGAGATCGAATCTAGGCCAGGGATCGAATCTTCTCGGGTGTGGAATTATCACACTAACTCTTGGCCAAGTAGGGCATCATAAGTGGGCTGTGTCACTCCCGCTAAAGAGATTAGTCTGGACCCGTTAAAGACCTGAGATAAAAAAAAAATCATGAAGAACAACTTTTTATTTTCGAAACCTTTACAAACACAGAAGCATTGATTATGATTATATAAAATGTCAAGCCTCCATGATCTGCTCATAATCAAGCTTCAGAGCCAGCGAACGCCGTCCATCGTTTCCGTCTCCACCGCAACAACATGGAGTTCCGCTCCGACTCATTACCTCCTCCACAGCCTCTGAATAACTCACCCACCACTCCTCCTCCGTCGTCTCCTCCTCCTCGCTTGCTCCTTCTTCTCCTTAAACGGCGTCGTATCAGCTCCTTTTGTCTTGCTCTGTTTCGATATAGAGTTGGTCGGAGGAGAAGGAGGAACGCCGGCGGAGGAGCAAATCTTGAAGATGTCGTGCGCCTACCTCGATATGTAGGCCTGGGAGAAAAGAAAAATGTTTAAAGTAATTATATTTAAATGTGTGTTGTTTTACTTACGGTTTTGTAAACTTTGTGCTGTTTTTGATATCAAGAAACGCATTGTTTTAAATTATGTTTGTTTTTCACAGATGTTTATTACTGCCAGGTCATCGATACACACAATGGTTGTTTTGCGGGTGATTTTTGTAGGTGAGGGGATTGACTTGCATTCTTTTGAGGTGATGGCTTTTCTTGCAAAAACAATAAAAGTTAAAGTTTTTTTTTTTTGCAGAAAACCCAAATTTAAATTAATAGCTACCTAGTAAAATATCTATGTTGCCTCTCTCGAGACGGTTTAGTTTCACCAAAAGGCTAAAAAGAAATTTGCCTTTTTGTGTCTTTTTGGTTGTTTTTTGTGTGTGGAAATCTGCCTTTGTGGTTCCTTTCTTGATACGAAAGATTCATGTTTACTTTGGTGGTTTATCGTGGTTCAATAGAATATGAAATGCACACGGAACAATGATATCTACTGAACTGAACATAAAACATATTTTTTTTTATTTGAAAAAAAAAACAGCATAGTGGACTGAGAGCCTGAACTATTGATATTCCCTTGGTTCGAAACTTTTTAAACGCATTAGTTTTTTTTTAATTTAATGAAATAGACAAAATCGTAATTTAATAGTTATCGTAATTCCTAATCGTAAAAAGTTTATGTGTGTAATTAAGTGTGTAATTAGGTGTGCAATTCGCCCTTGTTTCCCTGATGCGATCGCACCATCATGTCTCTCCTTCTCGTCTTTCTATAGCCTCATCGATCCTCGTCAAAAAGCGTATCCTCGTCAAAAGTTTATCAACGGTCAAATTTAAAAGTAATTGCCTAGTTTTGAGAAACTTCGTTGTTTTCTCTACAAAAAAGAGTACGAAAACAAAATACTATTATAATACAAAAAATATCTTTATATGTTCGTTTTTCGCCCGAAACCTCACTTTTCGCCGGAAAAATGGTGAATAATAAAAGACACATTCGATCTTTTACTAGCCTCACAGTTATCGCCAATGGAGCACTGCTGATCATCATTGGCTTCATGATTTCTCAATTTGGTGTTGTTGCCCAGTTGGAGTTGGCGGCTCCGGATTCAACCTCTCCAGGTTCGTCGGCGTCTCTACACATCGGTAAATTCAATTCCAACTTCGGCACTTTTGGAAGTTTGTATGTGGCCTCCTTTTTTCGTGAATAAGCTACTCACTTCCACTCCGTATCTGTCGAGATCAATGCATGTTATTTTTTGTTTTTTCTTCTTAAGATCAATGCATACATGAATTAGTATATAGGATAATTCTTGACAAAACGGTAAATTTTCCTTCAAAAACATTTAATTTCTTCTTGATTAAGAGTTGGTCATATCATTTGGTCACATTCTCTTTCCCACTAAAGTAATTTCCTTTTTGTTATCACTTTTTCTCCTATCACCATCGGTGAGACTCCGTGATTAACTATTATGAACCCCACGAGAAGAAAAAGAAAACGCTGTCGTTTTGGGCTCATCACACCACATAAAGCTATTAATTAACGAGAGAATAATAAAGAAGATAAAATTGTCTCTCTCTCTCTCTCGCTCGCTGTATCTCACATGGCTCTTCTTTTAAACCGCGTTAGATCGGCGTCGATCTTCCCCTTCGCTCTAACATTACTCTTCGTCTTCGCCGGAGAATCACTCGCCGAAGGCTTACGACCGTCCGATCATGGCCTACAGTATCAATTCAGCTCACCACCGACTCAATCCCACTCACCGCCGGGAAAAATGATGTCCTTCTTCGGAGATTCCCATTCTCCACCTCCTTCTCACTCTCAGCTCCTCCCCAAAGCTACGGCGGCGGACGGCGGCGACGACGATTCGTGGTGGCGAGACGGAGCTGGTAACAGACGCGATCACGTGATGAGGCACGTGTTTCTGGCGGCGAGCATAATTTGCGGTGTCTGCGGCGTTGCGCTTCTCGTGGTTTTCACTTTGGTTTACTTCTTTAGGTATCGGAAACCAAATTGATCCAACTTTCCCTGTAAACGATTCAAAGTAGAAATTCGATTTTTTTTTATTTTGATTTTTAAATTCGATTTTTACTTTCTGTTTATACATTTATTGTTTTTTTATTATTATACTCTATTATTAATATATAGAGCACTTTGCTTTATTATTTTCAAGACTTTTATGGTTTGTTGCGTTAGACCCACACCCACATAGGTGAATTTGATGGAAACTTCTTCAGATTTCTAAAAGGGGTTACCGTAATTTGAAAAATTACCCGATCTAATTAAATGTTAAAAATAGATTAGTGCCTACGACCCGTGGCCAGATGTTGTTCGTTTGGGCGTTGCACAGTTGGTCGCTAGGACTGATTGTAACATTTCCAAATGCAACTTTGATTTTTTTTATCGATCAGAAATTTTAGATACAGTAGTTGATCGAAAGAAACTGCATCAGGTAAACGAATACTATTTGGTCGCAGATCACAGCCGTAACTTGCTGTGACAGGCAAACGAACAAATATCCTCTAATTATTGTTGTTGGAAAAAAAAGAATTTGAATATTATATTATGTGGTTACTATTAACCATGAGGATCTGTGAGGCTTCGGATTTGATCTTGATGTCCTAGTTAATTGTTAAAAGTTTTACTGTCGCCAAACTAAATACTAGTTAATTAATTTCCTCATTGATTAATATTTTCAGTTAGAAGTTTAATGTTGTCGAGTCTCTCAAACAAACACTTTAACATAATTTCATAGTTCTCTATTGCATATTTCTTTTATCGGATTCACACAAACAAACACGTTAATCCACTGCCAGCCCATGAACTATGACTATCTATCGTATTGTCACATAAACATAAAAAAATCAAAACCTTAACCAATACAAAAAATGATTCTATTTTATTTTGCCGGTCTAAGGTTGTTTGTAATCTAAGAAAAATGATTATTAGTAAATTATAGCAATTGAAATGAACATTCATGCGGAAAAAAAAAATAGTCTGCTTCTTTAATTAACTGCGACAGTTCAATTTACTTTGTTTTGTTTGTCTTAACGAGCACAATCTATTTATGCTTCTTTGCATTTTGGTCAGATATTTAATACATTTCATTAGTGAGTCTTATAATTATGATAGAGGATCAAATAGTATTTTCTTAGATGGCAGCATTAAATTATATAGATGCGCCAGTTTTCATAATTTCTCCTAACAATCAACGGGACCCAAAGGTCTGATCAGATGGTTTTCTAGTGATCGTATATTGTCTGGCAATTGTTTGTTGTTAAAATTAATAGCATGTGGTATCCCACTGTTTCTGTATCGTATGTTTTTGACTCGCTGTTTCTTTATAACTCTATCATTAGAGTATGCAAATTGTGAGTTTAAGTTCTTATGAATATTTAGCTTGTTGTGGGCTAGCTGTATCAATAGTTCTGGATATATCTATTGGATTAGACCAACTAACTCGACAGAACGATAACTTCTTATCATTATTCGTCTTTGGCTAGTGACATGAGAAATCAAAGCCAGTTCTAGACCGTATAAAGCGCTTTTTTTTTGTTAGAAGTAGACATGAGAAATCAAAGCCGAACCTAAAAATCTAAAAATCAAGACCAAATTAGGACTCGGTCAAATTAGTCCATCGCAAGTTCACAACATATCAACCGTATATACTAGGTTTGTAATAGTTCACATTTTGGAACAAAAGCTAAGGAATTCAAGTCAATCACATAGAGCGTTTGTATTCCTTCATTGTTTGAAAGTGTATGTATAAACCATAGACCATTCGCTAGAATTGTTATGTCTTTTTAGAATATCGTTGGAGACTTGGAGTCTCGGACATATCATCACTTCACCTTACAATACATACAAAACTTTTTTCAATAGCCTCTTGCATTTGTATTTATCTCTAAGATTACATATTTTTCTACAGTTCTAATATTAAAAATGTATTTTTCTTTTTTCTTTTCTAAACTACAGCCTTGAGCCTTTCATTGAATTTAAAATAGTATTACACACTCATAGTATGGGTATACTGTATACAGCTAACAAAAATTAGAATTGTCGGGGAATCGAAGAACGGTAAAACACAAAACGTGGGCTGAACAAATATGTCAATGTTGCATTGTTTAACCCAACATGCATGCATTAGACCGTTGTCTACCATTGTCCATTGACTATCATAGTGCTCCAAATCCTAAAACTTTCCTAAAAAATAAAATTTAAGGTTTTTCTTAGGAAATTACCTGCTAGTAGATTAATATAATACACTATTGGTTGGGAAAAATAATAGTTTATTGTCTGTACAAACATTCCACGTATATACACAACTAGGCAATGTTTATCTATTTTCTGAAACATTCTAATAATTAATAAAATAAGACTTTTTTTTGTTGGAGAAATTAATTAACATATATGCTTGTATACTACAAGTAGTGTCATGGTTCCCCACTCTCTTCTCTCTTGCCCGATCAAGCCATACATCTTCTTCCTTCATTCATCTTCACCATTACAATTATCTAAATTTGGCTATATGCATATATCTTGATATTTTCTTGTGTGATCTATATGGAAAGTTATCTGGTTGCTTAGTGAGAGAACTTCATACGCATATGTTTTGTGAATATTCATAGAGAAGCTTCTCCATCAAATGAAAGAAGAGCTTCTCTCATATTTGTTTCCACGAGAGTCCCCCTCACATTAAAACCAAAAATCGAGAGTCTCTGTAATCTTCAGGTACTTTTGATCTTAATGAAAACTCTCTTTTATTTCTACACAATAAAAATCATCAATATATGTATGTATATATCCTAATCCTATTAGGACTAGGATAGAAGATTCTTAACAATTATAGATATATATTACGGGATTACTATCATACTGAGAGTTGTAATCTCATAGGCGAAAATTAAATATTCCTAACTTTAATAGTATNAAAAAAAAAAAAAAAAACACACACACACCTAACCGCACCTATTTTGATTTTTTTGCAACAGCACGTGCGTTTCATGTTTTCTTTCTGTTTCTGAAACGCACCCAGCTGTTTTTCATAACCGCAACCGCACCTAACCACACATGCGTTTGAACGGTGAATGGTGACATGTTTTGTAAAACACACTGCGCTTGGAAAAAACGCACTAAACATTCAAGGCCTAAATTACGATATAAAAAAGTTTATGTATCATATGTTTGTTGACTCGCTGTTTCTTTATAACTCTATCATTAGAGTATGCAAATTGTGAGTTTAAGTTCTTATGAATATTTAGCATGTTGTGGGCTAGCTGTATCAATATTTCTGGATATATCTATTGGATTAGACCAACTAACTCGAGAGGACGATAACTTCTTATCACTATTCGTCTTTGGCTAGTGATGTTAATTTCGGACGCAAGCAAGAGGCCTTGGTGTTTCGTATTAAAGCTGCTACCTCTCCTTCGACAAATGCAGGTACTCTGCAAAACAAAGAAGAGAAGTTAATGGGCCAAAACGAAGTAAAGCCCAATCGCTTCACTAAGGAAGAAAAAGGGAAAGCTGTATTAAAGCCCAATTGCCCAGAAAGCAGACTTAATGAAGCGAAGTCTTCATCATTCAAAACCGGAACTCCTCTGCCACATGAAAACAAAAACACAACGCCTCTGAATCAGGGAAAGCAAGCTCGTACGGAGCTCATCTTACACAACCGATTCTCGGCCCTTGATTTCCAAGATGAAGCATGATCGTGACATATGTATCAAGTCCTTAGGGTTTTAGCTTCCTGATCTCCTTGTATAAATACTCTTGAAGAGCACAATGTAAAACCTTAAGTCGAAAGTAAGAATCAAAAAGGAATTCTCAGACTTCTTCTTTCTTCAAGCTTTGTGTCGTTTCTTTCATTTCGAAACCTCACAAGCAAAACCATTGCGCATCCTATCGTGAATTTAATTTGTCCTTCGTAGCTGAAACGTTGTCTGCACCAAATCAATCCCGACCCTTTGGGTGCATCAACGTCGGTATTAAACCCAACTATCATGAGCTACAAAACCCGCAAATTAGACATGTCCATAATATATCAGTTCATGCTCCGGATTGCAAACGTTAAAAAAAGAAAGAAAGGTTAGCATCGTTCTATACCGTATAAAGCGCTTCATTTTTTGGTTAGAAGTAGACATGAGAAATCAAAGCCGAACCTAAAAATCTAAAAATCAAGACCAAATTAGGACTCGGTCAAATTAGTCCATCGCAACTTCACAACCTCACAACATATCAACCGTAGATTACATAGTTCACATTTAGGAACAAAAGCTAAATAATTCAAGTCACTCACATAGAGCGTTTGTACTCCATTGTTTGAAAGTGTATGTATAAACCATAGACCATTCACTAGAATTGTTCTGTCTTCTTAGAATATCTTTGGAGACTTGGAGTGTCGGACATATCATCACTTCACCTTACAATACATATATATAAAGCTCTTTTCAATAGCCTCTTGCATTTGTATTCTTATGACCTTTTTTGGAGGCATATAAATGAACTAGAATATCACAAACAGCTCAAGTTCATTCTCTTAAATCCTAACCGTAACTCGACCAGTCAAACTAAACCTTTAAATAAGCTTCTAAACCAGCCAAAAAAAATGTTTAGTTATTTTGTACTTATCTTAGTGCTTGTTACTATTTCTCTTGTTTATCTTAAGATCATTGATGGTATTTTCTTGTTTAAGTTTGTTTTTAGTGAATTTAGATCGAAGGTTTTTTTTGTCCTACATTGATTCTACCATCCATCCGTTATAAAAGCTCCAGATTCTACTCCTTCTTTGCTTGGTAAGCCCGGCTATTTAAGTGCATGCTATTTATTTGGTTCAAATAGCATGCATTTATAATATTATGATTTCAGAATATGTTACATCACTAAGCCGTTAAGTGCATGCTATTTATTTGGTTCAAATATTTCGACAGTGCGGTTTGATGCAATATTATGATTTCAGAATTCTGCAATTCTAGCTTAAAAATAGCGAATTTGCTGTTATGACACAAAATTTCGAATCTACTATGTTTATGTGATGTTACTTAATAATATATAGGCATTTTAGGTCTGTTAGTATATGTGGTGAAGTTTGATGTTTAGATAAAGTTTAAATGCCATGATTGCATCCGAGTTTTCTATATTAGAGCATGTTTAACGCAGTTTCTTAGCTGAGTTTCTTAGGTAAAAATCAGATTAAAATAAATAAAAAAAATCCATTAACTAAGAACCGTTTCTTATTTAGGATAACGGTTCTTAGCGGACAGGTGTCTTCTCCTGATTCCTTCTCTCTAGATCATCGCACACATTTTCTGGGAGAAACCCGCCGGGAAATTCCAAGTCTAATCGCCGGATTCGAAGCCGAAACTCGTTGAAATCTGCTGAGAAAACTAGAACCGGGATATTGACTACAAAAAAAATAAAGAAGAGGAAGGCGAAGAGCTCTGCGAGGAGACGGAAGAAGATGATCAGAAGAAGGAAAATCAAATTGTGGTTCATAAGAGAGGGAAGGTATCTGAGCAGAAGAAGGAATATCAAATCGTGGTTCATAAGAGGGGAAAGGTATCTGAGCAGAAGAAGGAAGATCATATCGTGGTCTATAAGAGGAGACCAGAGAAGAAATTTATTGACAAATTGTCTGTTGAGAGGTAAAGAGCATATTTTGACGAATTTGACCATCTGTGGTCTCTGGAATTGGATTTGCATTTGATTCATCTGATTTTTATGGTTCAATTTTGGAATTTGAAGGTACAAATTAGCTGAGAAGAACATGTTGAAAGTGATGAAGGAGAAAAATGCAGTGTTTGGCAACTCCATACTCAGGTCAGAGTTGAGGTCAGAAGCGAGGAAGCTGATCAGTGACACGGGTCTATTAGATCATCTGCTTAAGCACATGTCAGGTAAGGTGGCTCCTGGAGGTCAAGATAGGTTTAGGAGAAAACACAATGCAGACGGAGCAATGGAGTATTGGTTGGAGAGTTCTGATTTGATTCATATAAGGAAAGAAGCAGGAATCGAAGATCCTTATTGGACACCTCCACCTGGTTGGAAGCTTGGTGATAGTCATACTCAAGATCTTGTCTGCGCTGGAGAAATCCGTGAGATCAGGGAAGAATTAGCTAGCCTGAAAAGGTAACTTACTGGTTTGGTTATATGATCATCTCTCTTTTTTTGTTGTCTTATAGTAATTGTAACTCATGTGTGTATTGGTCTTGATGCAGAGAATTGGAGAAACTCGTTTCAAAGAAAGAAGAGGAGGAGCTTGTTTTCATGACTACACCTAATTCTTGTGTTACTAGTCAGAACGTGGACCATGATAACCTGATGACTCCAACAATGGTAAAGAGCTCGAAACACTAGCTGATCTCTATCTTGTGATACTCTTTAATTTGATGCTAACATCTCTGCTGCTTCTGCTTCATGTCAGGAAATCTATGCCGATCTGCTGAAGAAGAAATACAAAGTTGAGGACCAGCTAGTGATAATTTCAGAAACCTTGCTTAAAATGGAGGTATACATAGATATTGACTTTCTGAATACAAACACTCCTCTTAATGATTGACATTCGTTTTTTGTTTATCGTATCTCTGATTATCATAAATGATATTGTTGAATGATGGAGAAGCACAATACGAGTCAATTAACATTGATCCTCTTATGGTATATTTTTGGTGTAGGTGATGAGATGAGAATCGATAGATAAAAGTTGTGTGGAAAGAGTCCCAAAATCTGTATTATCTGCAATGTCGACGTCTTTGCACACGATTGGTGCCATTAAGTCTTATCATCATCAAGCTCAACATTTGGTTAAGAACTATCTTTTAGCTGATCCGTTTATTCCTTACACGTTTGTCCTCACCGGCATTTTCCTCTGCAAAGTGGTAAGATCGGTTTCGTGATTCTACAGATTTAGGGACAAGCTAGATCCTTGCGGTTGATGAATGATCGTATGTTTGTTCCTTTTGTTTTTTTTTGCAGGTCTATGATCTTTGTCAAGTATGTTTTGAAATCTATGTTTAAATTGTTTTTATGTTAAATATATTTTATTCAAAAAATTAACTCTATTTAAAACAAAATTATTAATTTTTTTTTTAAGAACCTCTAGTGGGGTTCTACCATTGGAGCATAGAAAATATAAGTTTCTTAAGAAGGATTCTTAACCTAAATTTAATAATTAAAAACTAACTAAGAACCCCTCATAGTAGTATATTTTTTTATCCAAAATATCCATATATAATTTTTTACATCAAAAAATGCATTATCCAATTGAAGTCTCCTTCGTCATGTGGTTAGTCATGTGGTTGACCAAGATTTAGGATTTGATTTTTAGAAAGTGCGATTTATCGTGGAAATCATTGGTAGTGAACATGCAAACCATTACAGACCAAAATATGGATCTCAAATATTTCTTCAGCTTGTTTCCAGCAATGAAACCCTCTTGTTTTCCACTAGTGCCATTTCCACGTATGCCATATCAAAGCAGGTTTGTTTGAAGGCAACTCCTACTCTGACTTGTGATGATCGTATACGTTCACAAAGTTGCCACCTTCTGATCATAGACTACTCACTTCCACTCCGTATCTGTCGAGATCAATGCATGTTTTTTTTTTTTTTCTTCTTAAGATCAATGCATACATTAATTAGCATATAGGATAATTCTTGACAAAACGGTAAATTTTCCTTCAAAAACATTTAATTTCTTCTTGATTAAGAGTTGGTCATATCATTTGGTCACATTCTCTTTCCCACTAAAGTAATTTCCTTTTTGTTATCACTTTTTCTCCTATCACCATCGGTGAGACTCCGTGATTAACTATTATGAACCCCACGAGAAGAAAAAGAAAACGCTGTCGTTTTGGGCTCATCACACCACATAAAGCTATTAATTAACGAGAGAATAATAAAGAAGATAAAATTGTCTCTCTCTCTCTCTCGCTCGCTGTATCTCACATGGCTCTTCTTTTAAACCGCGTTAGATCGGCGTCGATCTTCCCCTTCGCTCTAACATTACTCTTCGTCTTCGCCGGAGAATCACTCGCCGAAGGCTTACGACCGTCCGATCATGGCCTACAGTATCAATTCAGCTCACCACCGACTCAATCCCACTCACCGCCGGGAAAAATGATGTCCTTCTTCGGAGATTCCCATTCTCCACCTCCTTCTCACTCTCAGCTCCTCCCCAAAGCTACGGCGGCGGACGGCGGCGACGACGATTCGTGGTGGCGAGACGGAGCTGGTAACAGACGCGATCACGTGATGAGGCACGTGTTTCTGGCGGCGAGCATAATTTGCGGTGTCTGCGGCGTTGCGCTTCTCGTGGTTTTCACTTTGGTTTACTTCTTTAGGTATCGGAAACCAAATTGATCCAACTTTCCCTGTAAACGATTCAAAGTAGAAATTCGATTTTTTTTTATTTTGATTTTTAAATTCGATTTTTACTTTCTGTTTATACATTTATTGTTTTTTTATTATTATACTCTATTATTAATATATAGAGCACTTTGCTTTATTATTTTCAAGACTTTTATGGTTTGTTGCGTTAGACCCACACCCACATAGGTGAATTTGATGGAAACTTCTTCAGATTTCTAAAAGGGGTTACCGTAATTTGAAAAATTACCCGATCTAATTAAATGTTAAAAATAGATTAGTGCCTACGACCCGTGGCCAGATGTTGTTCGTTTGGGCGTTGCACAGTTGGTCGCTAGGACTGATTGTAACATTTCCAAATGCAACTTTGATTTTTTTTATCGATCAGAAATTTTAGATACAGTAGTTGATCGAAAGAAACTGCATCAGGTAAACGAATACTATTTGGTCGCAGATCACAGCCGTAACTTGCTGTGACAGGCAAACGAACAAATATCCTCTAATTATTGTTGTTGGAAAAAAAAGAATTTGAATATTATATTATGTGGTTACTATTAACCATGAGGATCTGTGAGGCTTCGGATTTGATCTTGATGTCCTAGTTAATTGTTAAAAGTTTTACTGTCGCCAAACTAAATACTAGTTAATTAATTTCCTCATTGATTAATATTTTCAGTTAGAAGTTTAATGTTGTCGAGTCTCTCAAACAAACACTTTAACATAATTTCATAGTTCTCTATTGCATATTTCTTTTATCGGATTCACACAAACAAACACGTTAATCCACTGCCAGCCCATGAACTATGACTATCTATCGTATTGTCACATAAACATAAAAAAATCAAAACCTTAACCAATACAAAAAATGATTCTATTTTATTTTGCCGGTCTAAGGTTGTTTGTAATCTAAGAAAAATGATTATTAGTAAATTATAGCAATTGAAATGAACATTCATGCGGAAAAAAAAAATAGTCTGCTTCTTTAATTAACTGCGACAGTTCAATTTACTTTGTTTTGTTTGTCTTAACGAGCACAATCTATTTATGCTTCTTTGCATTTTGGTCAGATATTTAATACATTTCATTAGTGAGTCTTATAATTATGATAGAGGATCAAATAGTATTTTCTTAGATGGCAGCATTAAATTATATAGATGCGCCAGTTTTCATAATTTCTCCTAACAATCAACGGGACCCAAAGGTCTGATCAGATGGTTTTCTAGTGATCGTATATTGTCTGGCAATTGTTTGTTGTTAAAATTAATAGCATGTGGTATCCCACTGTTTCTGTATCGTATGTTTTTGACTCGCTGTTTCTTTATAACTCTATCATTAGAGTATGCAAATTGTGAGTTTAAGTTCTTATGAATATTTAGCTTGTTGTGGGCTAGCTGTATCAATAGTTCTGGATATATCTATTGGATTAGACCAACTAACTCGACAGAACGATAACTTCTTATCATTATTCGTCTTTGGCTAGTGACATGAGAAATCAAAGCCAGTTCTAGACCGTATAAAGCGCTTTTTTTTTGTTAGAAGTAGACATGAGAAATCAAAGCCGAACCTAAAAATCTAAAAATCAAGACCAAATTAGGACTCGGTCAAATTAGTCCATCGCAAGTTCACAACATATCAACCGTATATACTAGGTTTGTAATAGTTCACATTTTGGAACAAAAGCTAAGGAATTCAAGTCAATCACATAGAGCGTTTGTATTCCTTCATTGTTTGAAAGTGTATGTATAAACCATAGACCATTCGCTAGAATTGTTATGTCTTTTTAGAATATCGTTGGAGACTTGGAGTCTCGGACATATCATCACTTCACCTTACAATACATACAAAACTTTTTTCAATAGCCTCTTGCATTTGTATTTATCTCTAAGATTACATATTTTTCTACAGTTCTAATATTAAAAATGTATTTTTCTTTTTTCTTTTCTAAACTACAGCCTTGAGCCTTTCATTGAATTTAAAATAGTATTACACACTCATAGTATGGGTATACTGTATACAGCTAACAAAAATTAGAATTGTCGGGGAATCGAAGAACGGTAAAACACAAAACGTGGGCTGAACAAATATGTCAATGTTGCATTGTTTAACCCAACATGCATGCATTAGACCGTTGTCTACCATTGTCCATTGACTATCATAGTGCTCCAAATCCTAAAACTTTCCTAAAAAATAAAATTTAAGGTTTTTCTTAGGAAATTACCTGCTAGTAGATTAATATAATACACTATTGGTTGGGAAAAATAATAGTTTATTGTCTGTACAAACATTCCACGTATATACACAACTAGGCAATGTTTATCTATTTTCTGAAACATTCTAATAATTAATAAAATAAGACTTTTTTTTGTTGGAGAAATTAATTAACATATATGCTTGTATACTACAAGTAGTGTCATGGTTCCCCACTCTCTTCTCTCTTGCCCGATCAAGCCATACATCTTCTTCCTTCATTCATCTTCACCATTACAATTATCTAAATTTGGCTATATGCATATATCTTGATATTTTCTTGTGTGATCTATATGGAAAGTTATCTGGTTGCTTAGTGAGAGAACTTCATACGCATATGTTTTGTGAATATTCATAGAGAAGCTTCTCCATCAAATGAAAGAAGAGCTTCTCTCATATTTGTTTCCACGAGAGTCCCCCTCACATTAAAACCAAAAATCGAGAGTCTCTGTAATCTTCAGGTACTTTTGATCTTAATGAAAACTCTCTTTTATTTCTACACAATAAAAATCATCAATATATGTATGTATATATCCTAATCCTATTAGGACTAGGATAGAAGATTCTTAACAATTATAGATATATATTACGGGATTACTATCATACTGAGAGTTGTAATCTCATAGGCGAAAATTAAATATTCCTAACTTTAATAGTATCATAGGTTCATATGTTAATGAGATGGATTATAGACTGTTGAAGTTTGAGTGTTCATAAATGAAATGTGCGAATCTTGCTCCATGGGATAAACCATCACATGCATATATATACTTCCCTTGTGTCGTAATTGGTGTTTGGGTCGAAACATTAATGGGCCAAGACAAAATTGGTGAAAGGCCCAGTACGATTAATAAAAGCCCGAAGGCAAAAACGGTGAGGTTTACAAATAACGGAAGAAGTCATCTTCTTCGTTAGAGGTAACAGAAGAAGTTACAGAAGAGAGAGAAAAAGAGTTGTTAGACAGAGAGAGAAGAGAGAGAAAGTGAAGAAGACGATCGGCGATTCGTTTCTTCAGATCTCAGAGGCTCGTTCTTGCTCCGGCGAAGGTCCGACTCGTTTTTCTCCAGCGGTCTCTGTTGTCTCCTTGTTCTTGTACCTGAAACATCGAGAAACAGAGAGTAAGCTCGCTGATGTTGTAAACACCATGATCGGGGTGTTTCCGATCAAACTCTCATAGTGCATTTCGCAAGGCAGAGCGTTACTCTCCCCCGGACGTAGCCAATTTTGGTGAACCGGGTTAAAATCGTGTGTGTTCTAGTTTGAGCAAAGCGTATGATCATAGGCAATCAAGATTCATATTGCATAAAACATCAACACCTTGCTTTCCTTCTATACATGTTTCCTACTTTTTCTTATATTCTTTATTAACTAATGAAATTTATTTGTTCTCTTTTTTTCTTCTTCTTACTTTTGTGATAGATAAGGGATCAGTGCGTGTATTAATCTTCTTACAATAATAAAACTATTATAAACATTTTGAAGTTGGCTTGTGATCTTCTCCATCAACATTCAGCAATGGCAATGAAGATGAAGGGCATCTACAAAAGCTTCAAATCGATATCTCAAATATTTGGTATAGTGTTTACCATATTGTCAGTTACTTCTAATCTTATAATTAAACTCCATTATATGATATATGTGATTAATATGTTAATGATGAAATTAACTAAACAAAAAACATTTAATTTGGTCAACAGTTGTTAAAGAAAGAGATATGGAAATTGGGTACCCATCTGAAGTAAAGCATGTGGCTCATGTTGGCTGGGAGGGCTCCTCTGGCAGTGCTCCTGCTTGGGTAAGCTCTCTCTCTCTCTCATTTTTTGTCCCAAAAAAATATGTAATTACTACTCCATATGTTTCATAATAAGTGTCATTTTGACACTTTGCACACAAATTAATATAACATATTGAAAATTCAATTATACCCTTCAAATATATAATAACTCTTGGAATTCTTCATTAAAATTGAGATTAAATTAGGTATTTTGTGCCAAAATTTGTATTGAAAATCTAAAGTGACATTTTTTATGTAACAAAAAAAACAAACTAGAATGACATTTTTTTTGAAACGGAGGGAGTAATTACCACTTACAATCAAATCTAAATTTAATATCAAATAATATATATATACACATAGTGATCATTAAGTTTTCTGATGGTGTTTATTTCAAAATTTAATCGTTTCGGTGGGTGAAGATGAGTGAATTCAAGGCAGGAGCAGAGCTTTTATCTCCAAGAGCATCATTTTTTAATCATGCAAGACATTCATCAAATTCTTTCTTGACCACTTCTTCTTCCACAGGTAATATTTTGTATTAATGTTGTATTTAAATTAGTTAAGTGTATAATGTTTATGTTTTTGTTAAAATGTAGATTTTGATCAGAGCTCAAGCCAACTAACTATATCAGATAGGCTGAGGAATGTGCCTCCAATTCCAGTAGGTCTATCCAAGATTCATACTAAGAGCAAGAATAGGAGAAAGAAACCATCTTCAACATCATCACCAAGATCCAAACCATCTCCAAAATCTTCAAGATCCACGGGTTTATCTAAATCTTCGTTTAAATCAACGACATCTCGGTTAAACTCTAATGCATAAAAGTGAATTCAAAAGTGCAATGAAGCAAAAACAAAATCAAAGCTTGTGTCACATATTATGCATAATGGACTTTTTGGTAGTTCTCGTGATTTCTTTTTGTTCAAAGTTTTTGTCTTGTAGTTTCTCGGATTTGAACAACTTATATGTACATTGTAGAAATGCTAATATGTTTTTAAGGCTAATATGTTTCAACACAATTGTATATATATGCTTAGCTCTTATGAGGTCTAAATGACACTATATGATTAAATTTTATGTATTATGATTTTGGTTGCCTAAAGGGTAAGCCAAGCAACGAACATGGTGCTTTTGGTTGCTAAAGGGGTTATCTTATTCTTACCAAACACATGCATTATACATATGTTAGTAACAAATGCTAATTTTGGTCTCTCTTTAAAGCAAGAGAATGTAACTTAGAACTTAAGATATTTCTTTGGGTGATAACTACCTCTTTATGGTTTTCCATTGATTTAAATAGAGAGATTACAGTGAAGCAAAAGCATGAAACAAAGTGGAGTCATTGACTCCTACAAAACATGAATGAGGGAAAGTGGAGATGCTTCCTAAACTTAAGGAAGACTGATTCTCTTAATAATTGGTTAAGCTAATTAAACTTGGTACGTTTGATTTGATTTCTTCGTACGGTTTGATTGTCGGTTCAGTACTTGACCATTTACCAACTCATCAACATATTGTTATACTGTAGACATGTAAAAAGAAAAATATTTAGACGTATATAATCTGAAACGTAGTACAAATATGTAGTGGCCCGAGACGTCATCAATAACATAAGGCTGAGGCTTAGAGCTTTGACGGCCCGATACTTTATCTTTTTAGAAGTGAAGAAAATGTGTGGAATAAAAATTGTATGTAATCAGTTTTTTCATCTATCAATTAAATATCATTTTAATCAAATATAGTACAATTTTTTTTTTTGAATCACATATACAATTCTGAGGTTGAGAATTCATATATGGATGATTTGATGTATAAACATGGTATATAAATAAATGATTTAACCTAGAGCTTAGAAGTAGAACATATTGAATCTAAAATCGATTTCCAAAATGTTTATCTAGATTTGTGTATATGAACTTCAAAATTTTTATCTACCACTATAGACCAAAAGTATTTCCAAAATGAGTTATTATATACTCCCTCCGTTCTGTAATAAGTGATGTTTTAGAAGGTTTTTTTGTTTTCAAATTAGTGATGTTCTCACAAATCAATATAAAATTTGTTTTTTACCCTTTGTATTTTACAGATTGTTTTCTTATTGGTTGAATTATGTTTAAATATACAATAAATGATGTTTTTAGTATAGAAAAAAAAATCCTTAATTGGTGTGCACAAACTTTAAACATCACTTAATATAGAACAGAGGGAATATTTTTCTAAATAGCTAACACGAAAGTGAAACATTATACAGAAGTGGATAGTAAACGTCTCGTTTTTTTTTTGTCAACAAACATTTAATTTTTTTAAAGAGTCATTTTGTCTTTGGACTTGATCAAATGGAATTTATCTAAATTAGTATTCCCTCCGTTTCTTTTTATAAGTAGTTTTAGATAAAAGAACGCAAATTAAGACAAATGTTGTTTTTTACATTTTCTAAAAAAAATATTATTTTGTCTGAGAATTCAATTAAAAAGAGAAAAGATATTATTACTTTTTAACTTTTAATTAAATATTATTACTTTTTAACCTTGAACTTTGAAAACAACTTAGATTCTGAAACAAAAAAAAATCTCCAGAACTACTTATAAAAAGAAACGGATGGAGTATTATATTACCATTCATTTAATTAAAATGGGTTGATGGCCATCCAATCAATTTCCCTTATACAAATTCAGAAATTAGATTATTGTTATTAAATGTATATATGCACTATAGTTTTTTTTTTTTTGAACTATATATGCACTATAGTTCATCGTGATTCTTTGGAGAAAATTCGAGTGACTCTGTTCAGTGCATATGTGAAAAGTGCATGATAACTAATTCAAATAAGAGTATTTTTATAAGTTTTCAGAAATTTTTACAAGTTTTTTGGATTTTTTTTTGTCAATGACACATTACAGTGGAATAATAATTTAATAGTGTGGACACTTAACAAAATTATAGACAACTATATCAAAACTAATTTAGAAAAAAGCTACTGTATTTGTTAACGGATGCTTAGAAAATACTGTTTTAATTGAAAATTAAATTTTACATGGAGGTTATTTTTCCTAGACAAGATAAAATGATACGAGACTATAGTTTGTCAACTCGAAACTAGTCAAACTCTTTCCAGTATCTTCCTTTTACGCATATTACTAATTAAATTTTGATTTTTGACCCCAAAAAAAATTGAACATTATTTTTGACAAAAAATTACATGTTAGTTTTTTTAAAATCGTGTATGTAACTTTTAACATAAAAATAGGAATTTATTTCAATGATAATCAAACTAAAGGCACAGGTTGACAATGTTGAACCAATTGTAAAGTAAGTAAACACTCAATAATCTCTTGCAAGTAATCTTATATATAGCATTTATCTCCCATATTTAACTACTGGTATCTTCTTCAAAAGTAACCAAACTTAAATAGCTTAAAAAACACATAACTTTTATAACTTATAGTTAAAGGAAATGGTCATTAAGAATGTAAAGTTGAGTTTCTTATTTGATATATTAATCCTTGTATATTGATTATGAAGTGTACCCAGTTTTCTAAGGAAACAAAAAAAACAAGAACAAAACGATGCATACTTTCAAAAATGTGCTAAGATTCAAAATTTGAGACATTATTCATTGTCTGAAACTTTATTTCCAAATTACTGAAAGATAATCATTCATTGGACCTGAAAACTTAAATAAAAATAAATAAATATAATAGAATTTCTGAATTCGATTTTGGATTTTGGTGTTTAAAATGACACCAAGAAATATTTTTTTTTAAAAGGCAATAATAAATGAGTTAGTTGGTAAGCAGAAGTCACTCTTTCCCACTAGCTATTATTAGAAGATGACGTCCCCACAACTCCAAGGCGTTTCAACTTATTTATTTTATCCAATTACCCTCGTAATATCTATAAAATTACCCCTCCAAATCAATGCACGTTTTACACATCATGTCGTTACTCTCTAAATGACGTGAACTACCTGTGGTTTCTTGGTTGCCGCATCCGCACAACACCTATCTATCATTTGGATGCTCTGCGATTCAGGAAGCCTTTCAAACAACACGGCGTCGTTTTGGTTTGTTATTACAACAAATTTGCAGTGTTTGATGAATTAACACGTTGTATTAAAGTTGAGTTGCAGTAAATGTTATAATTCGATGTAATTTATAGTAAAAATTATTTGTTGTAGTAATATGAGTTATCATTTTTGTCAAAACAACTGATTGATAACTTTTTTACTGTATGAATTGCAGTGTGTGTTATTAGAAATAAATTAAATTTAAAGTTATTATTAATGACAACATTTATAACAAAATTTAATGATAAAAATAGATTAAATAAATTAATATTAACTTTTTTTTTTGTCAACAATCCATTTCATTAAATCAAGTTGTGCCGAGAAAATATAAATACCTCACCGGCATTGTCTGACTTACATGGCAACTGGGCCACATAGGGTCGGCCCAGTAGCCAAACCCTTACATAAGAAAATAACTTACCGTAGTGAGATACAAACTTGAGGAACCCATCACGAGGGAGAAGCCCAACACGAGGAATGGTGGATTCGAACTCCACGCTCGTGGGATGTCAGCAAAAAGACCGAAAACCCCTTAGCTCATTCCCGATTATTCTTAGAAACTAATAGCGCGTAAGACATCGTACAGCTCACCAAAGCCACAGATGAGAAGAGAGGCAAAGAAGGCAGACCCCACTCGCCAAACACCGACCCAAGGCATAAGCTACGCCACACCGCCACGTCTCCGCTTACTACGAGAACCCGGACGCAAAGACGCCACTCCGAGCCCGCGAAACAAAGGAAATTAAAATTAACAAAACTATACCTCTTGAAACATCCCGCCATGATATCCGAGAAGCAGAGAACTCCGAGAGCAGCCACGGTTGACCATTCTGCCTTGCCGAGAACACAACGAAGAGGGAGGAAATGCCGATAGGGGAGAAGAAACACCGTTGAAAACTCTATTTCATAGATCCGCCGTCCTCCAGGCTTCACCTTTACAACGACCGATGATGTCCGACGTCCCTCCATCCTAAAGCCAAAAACTCGCTGTCGTGCCACAACGCAACATCAGTTCAACGACACAGCCTCCCAAGGAAGAGACTCAGGCTTCACGAAGAAGGCCACAAAGGAGGATCCTCACCGGCTCACGTCACAGAACCGGGACGAGTAGCCACCTCAACAAGGAGAGAAGACACTAACCAAATCTCCAAACCCGCATCCAAAATCACTGACCCACAGAATCGACCTCCTCCAAAAAACCAGACCCCGAACAAAGACTGGAAGAAGCAAAACCGAAAAGCCCAACACAAACAAGAGAAGGAAAACCCACTCTATGCTCGAACTGAAACAGAACGGGAATACCCAAACCCAATCCAGAGAAGATCTAAACACAGAGGAGACATAAACACAGCTACAACTACAACTACAACCCTGAGAGCCTTAGACAACGGAAGAAGAAGCAAAACAGAAACCTCAAACAATGGAGCTTAAACGACGAAGCAAACTACCTCAGCAGAATCTCTGAAACACCGCTGAGAAGTCAAGCCAAGGGGAAGAACCGACACTGAAATTAATATTAACTTAAACATAGTAAATTAAAAATCCATAGCATATTAATAAAATTAAAAAAAAAAAAACCACTAACTCAATTTCTAATTCATCACTTTTTCCATGATTTGAGTTAACTTTTGAGTTAGCAGTTTTTACAAAAGACATAACTCAAAATTGTAAATCAACCATAACTCATTCTAACTCAAATCAAAATCAAAATTTTTGATTTTGATTCATGATTGGTAACATTTTTGAGTTATCAATGAGTTAGACCCTTAACTTAACCTAAATCGATGAAAACTCATGTTACCAATCAAAGCCATAAGCATCATTATAATAAGTCAATTATATTCTAAACTCGCGTGTTTGCGCGAGATAAAAGTATTTATAAATTATATTTTTAATATATAAAATGTGAAATGAGACATAAGAACTAATTTAAATGTTATTTGATAACATATTTAATACATGTTTGACAACCAATTCAATTTATTTTAAAAAATAAAAAATGTTTGGAAACATATTTCAAAAATGATTATGTTTTAATAATATAGATTAGCTATTGTTCCCACCCTACGAGGGTTTAACAATGATAAGCTACATACATAGAGATTGTAAGATGATTTTGTGTCAATTCTGAACAAACTTTTAAAGTATTTTGAATAAGGGAATCACACAGTCGTGGTGCATAATAAACTCAATTAATAGTTTAATATCAAATGATCGGCATAATTAACGGAATAAGTTAATTATTCCATATCCCAAGTCACATATATAAAATCGAAACAAAAACGATTAGAAAACGGCCAATTATATCTGAGAATTCACGAGGAAGACGACAAATGCTCGGAAAAAAAACACAGCTATGAACAATCTCAATAGATATTGAAATTAATAATCATGATTGGATGAATGAGTGCATAATTTAGATCACATTAAAAGTGGACATAAATTATTATGTATGTAATGCACCACTCCACACATCATCCATTTATTTTAAGATGTAATATTCATTTTCACATCGGTTATATAGCCAATCTAATCAACTATTATCAAACCTTCTTGTAGGAGTCAGCAGGTATATTATTTGTCAAAAAGTTTTAGAATTTTGATCGATACTATATTGTTGTTTTATCGAACATAAAATCATATGCCATTTTCAACTGTCAAAATTCGAATTTGAGAGAGAAAATTTACCATTTTCCGAAAATGATTGTCAACCAAATGAGGTAGTGTCAAATCTCGAACTTGTGAACAAATATTCAACCTTTTCTATATAAGACGAGTGTCAACCAACCTTCTCCAACAAAGAGATCTTGGGTTGCTACACAAATATTTAATACTCACCCAAATTTATTAAAATTTGTGTATATGCAGGCTCGTGCGTGAGAAACAAACATAGGACCCCCAAATTATTAAATATTTTGAGAGCTCTATTTTATATAGAAAATAACAATTTTAATGTTCTTTTTTTTTAATGGGGTGTATGAAACACTTTTATTTTTTTGCACTACGAATTTTTAAAACTCCACGACAGATCCCAGCTATTCGTAAAAGTGAATCTTGTCATCTTCTTGTTGAAAACATATATAGTATGTGCAAACAAAACATAGCTAACCAAGTTGTGGTTTTTCAGTGGCAACTTGCAAGTACGAAAATCATGATCAGTTCGAATCCATTTAGTCATCCAAGGATGTCTCTCATTATGAGGTAGAAAATAAAACCGAATGCTTATCTTGGACCTCGGAAAATTAGTATGGCTTCCGTCTGGATCTCCTCGGTTATCAAAAAAAAAAAAAAAAAAAACCAAAGCATAGTTTAATGCCTCAATCCAATACCACACACATAAATACATAACAAGTCATATAGACACTGAAAATCTATATGTAGTTTGTCAAAGTGTATTGTTCAGAATTCTCTCTTGTTTTTCACATATCTAGGAGATAATCCTTATATACACATACATTGCTAGGGCATTGAGTCTAAGAGAATATACAATGAATATGTCGAGCATTCTAACATGGAAATAGTTCCATATATGAAAGATATGGGACTTGAAGGCCAAGTATTGCCTAATACTCCCCCTCAAGGTGGAGCATGGAGATCTCGAATGCCCATCTTGCCAAGTAGATAACGGAGTTGTTGACGTCCAAGTGCTTTGGTAAGAAGATCGGCGACCTGGTCAGTGGTCTTAACGTGTTGTGTAGCAAAGATCGGCGACCTGGTCAGTGACAATCAGCTTCGACATGCTTTGTGCGCTCATGAAAAACTGGATTCTTAGCTATATGGAGTGCAGCCTGATTGTCACAGTAGAGAGGAATCAGTTGAGTTTGAGAAATACCGAGACTGTCAAGAAGTGCCTTAGTCCATTGTAACTCTTGATATGTCAATGCCATCGAACGCTATTCCGCTTCAGCGGAAGAACGAGCTACCACGTCCTGTTTCTTCATTTTCTAGGTTACGAGAGAGTCACCAAGCATGATAATGTACCCAGAAAGAGAGCGACGAGTAAGAGGGCAGGCGGCCCAGTCAGAATCACAATAAGCCGAAATCTGAAGATCGTTTTTCGAGCTTAACAAAATGCCTTGTCCCGGTGTGCCTTTCAAATACCGAACCATTCGAATTGCAGCGTCCCAGTGCTTTTGTCGAGGCTGATGCATGAATTGAGCGAGGATATGGACACCATAACTTAAATCTGGCCGAGTCACAGCCAAGTAAACGAGCCGACCAACCAAGCGTCGGTACTTTTCTGGTTGCGTGAAGAAGTCTCCCTCATCGCGGCCAAGGTCATGATTCTGTTCAAGCGGAGAAATCGCAGGCTTGCAGCCTAGAAGACCACATTCTGTGATAATATCCATAACATATTTTCTTTGAGATATGTAGATACCAGCCTTTCCTCTCGAGACCTCGATTCCCAAAAAATACTTCAAGACGCCCAAGTCCTTCATATGAAAACATCGATGAAGATAATCCTTGAACTTGGATATCATTGCGGAGTCATTACCGCCTATGACAAGGTCGTCTACGTAAACCAGAACATAGATCGTGGAGCTTCCTTTTAATAATGTGAACAAAGAATAATCAGAGTAATTCTGTTTGAAACCGAAACCGAGCAACGCTTGTGAAAGCTTGGCAAACCAACAACGCGGAGCCTGTTTGAGTCCATAGAGTGACTTCCTCAATCGACAAACTTGATTAGGTTTCGATGCGAGAAATCCGGGAGGGAGTTTCATGTAAACTTCTTCCTCCAAATCACCGTGGAGAAACGCATTGTGAACATCCATTTGATGAAGTTCCCAATCCTTTGCGGCTGAAACTTCAAGCAAAATTCGAACCGTGTTCATCTTCACCACCGGAGCAAATGTTTCCTTGTAATCATGTCCCTCCTTCTGATTGTTTCCAAGGATCACCAAGCGCGCCTTATAACGTTCCACTGTTCCATCAGATTTAAACTTTGTGCGATACACCCACTTACAGCCTATGGCGCGTTTGGTTGGTGGAAGGTCTGTGACGTCCCATGTATGTTGTCTTTCCAAGGCACCGACTTCTGTTCCCATGTCATTCCTCCAAATTTCTTTTAAAATTGCCTCTTTGTAAGAAACAGGGTCATCGGAAGCCATAATTGCGGCGCAGAACATCTGTTGAGCCATAGACAAGCGATGACAGGAGACGAAGTTAGCCAGAGGATAAAAGGACTTACTTGAAGACTGAGATTCGGTAGGGGAAGGAGCGTGGGGGTCTATCGTTGTGCGAGCAGTGTAAGTCTGGAATTGGTTTAGCAGAACAGATTTGGTCCGATTTCGTTTTCCTCTGCCTAATTCCTCAATTGCGGGTGCTGGTTCAGGGGCTGGTGCAATCTCTGGTTCATATGGTGCGATCTCTGGCTCATGAGCTGGTGTAATCGACGGAGAGGAGGAATCAGCTCCCCTTATCGGTATAGATTCAGTTGCTACTGACGGCGTTTCAGCACTCGTGACGATAGCTTCATCTGAGGAAGGAGCTGCAGAAACGTCAATTTCAGATTCATCAAATATGGCGGTGTGGCGATCTTCCGAGGTAGATAGAAGAGGATGTACGGAGTGAGATGCAGGAGATTCGTATGGAAAAATGGCTTCGTGAAAAACCACATCTCGGGACACAAACGTCTTCTCCGTTGCGAGGTCAAACACCAACCAGCCTTTTTTATCCGTTGGATAACCCAAAAACATACATCGAGTGCGTCGCGCTCCAAATTTATCATTATCACGAGCAACGCGGCGTGCATAGCAAAGTGTACCAAAAATTCGAATGTTGTCGTAAGAAGGTGCATAACCATACATGATCTCGAATGGACTTTTGTATTCCAAAATCTTAGTAGGAGTGCGGTTGATCAAGTAGGTGGTTGTTAAGACGCTTTCACCCCAAAAACGCAGTGGAAGATTGGCCTGAAATAGCAATGATCTCGCGATATTGAGGATGTGTCGGTGCTTCCGTTCAACGCGACCGTTTTGTTGCGGTGTTGCAACACAAGATGTCTGATGGATGATGCCGTTATCGGCAAAGAAAGACTTCAAGCAGGTGAACTCGGTGCCATTGTCGCTACGTACAACTTGAATGTGTTTGTCGAATTGGCGGGCAGCAAATTTGAAGAATGCTTTTAAAGCAGTTGGAGCTTCTTTCTTTTCAAGGAGTAGTATTGTCCAGAGAGCTCTCGAAAAATCGTCGACAATGGTTAGAAAATACCGAGCCCCACAAGAGGACGGTTCCCGGTACGGGCCCCAAAGGTCACAATGGATCATAGAGAAAATAGCATATGCTTTATTAGAACTTTCAGAAAACTTATTGCGAGTTTGTTTGGCCCGAACACAGACGTCACAAGCTTTTTCAAAACCAACAGAACTACTAGAAAAACCGCCTAAATCTGATAAAACTGAAAGAACTTTCGGTGATGGATGGCCCAACCGACGATGCCACAGTTCCCGATTTCCATTTTTTCCAGCATATCCGGCTTGAACTGCGACTGCGCCAGTGTAATGATAGACCCCATTACGTTCCTCACCCGCACCAATCAAAGTCTTCGAAATGTGGTCATGTATCACACAAAATTTTTTCGTGAATAACACAAAACTTGCGACGTCTTGTAAAAGCTGAGCCACAGAGATCAAAGTAATAGATAAATGTGGTGCATAAAAGACACGATGCAAAGTCAATCTTCCGCCGAGACTCAATGTCCCATGTTTTGTTGCCCATGTGAGCTCCCCATTCGGTAATGTGATGGGGCAAGGGTCAATGGTAACCACATCGCATAGCAAGTTTATATCTCCCGTCATATGATGAGAGGCTCCAGAGTCGATAATCATGTCAAATTGGCTCTCTTTACCATAAAAATAGAGTTTTTCTTTCTTACCCGAGAGCTTTTCGGAGACAGAAGACTGTTTGTGGTTATTCATAAAAGTTGTCAAGGAAGCCCATTGTTCCTGTGTGAAGTTTGGAATTCCTGGAGCTTCCGAAGCTTCACCGATCTGGACGCTGTTTGAACGAAAACCAGAGCCGCGACCACCGCGTCCTCTGCCTTGACTGTCAAAACCACGTCCTCTACCACGACCTTCGCCTCCTCTGTTTCCAGATGACTTGTTCTTCTCCGGCCACCATTCTGGAAATCCGATGATCTGAAAACAGTGAGTCGCCTCGTGGCCGGTTTTTCCACAGTGAGAGCATGTTGCTGTCGGACGACCGTAGCGAATCGCCGCTGCCTGTGCTCCGTTGGAGTGAGAGATCAGATTCGGTGATGATGTTGTTACCGAGAAACCAACTGCTGGAATACGATCATCCATATTCATCATCGATGACAGATGACGCTCCTCTTGTATGATCTGAGAGTAGATCGTCTCGAGGTTCATATCAGTTCCTCTGCTCAAGAGATTAGATCGTGCCGTTCCGAATATGGAGTTGTCGAGCCCCATGAGGAATTGATGAGAACGGACCTTCTCTCGACTTTTCTCGAATTTCACCATTGAAGCACACTCAGAATTTTTGCAACAGCAGATAAACCCCTTGTCGAAGTCGGCAAGATCATCCCACAACACCTTGAGTTTGCCGAAGTACTCTTCGACGGAGGCTCCTCCTTGGTTACAGGCAGTAATATCAGCGTGTAACTGATGAATGCGTGTATCGTCACTCACCGAAAAACGACGCTGAAGGCTTGCCCACATAGCTTTGGCGCTATCCACCAAGGAGATCGAAGGGCGAAGTTTTGGTTCTACGCTGCTGTAGATCCACCCAATAATCATCGCATTGACCATGTCCCACTTTTCTGCTTCTTCAGAATCAGGAGACGGTCGTTGAAGAGTTCCATCAATGAACCCGAGTTTTCTCTTGGTGCGAAGGGAATTCATCATCAGCTTCGCCCATCGTTCGTAATTGGCTCCGTTTAACAAGATCGGAGTTTGAACTTGCCCTGTGCTGTCCGACGGGTGCAAGTAATACGGAGACACTAATTTATCAGCACCGGTAAAAGCGGTGGATGTTACCTCAATACCAGACATGGTGATCAAAAGGAAAAAATGGGGAAAAAAATAAATTATTAGATTGAGAAAGGGAAAAAAAATTGCGTATCAGTTTCTAGGCTCTGATACCATGTCAAAATGTATTGTTCAGAATTCTCTCTTGTTATTCACATATCTAGGAGATGATCCTTATATACACATACATTGCTAGGGCATTGAGTCTAAGAGAATATACAATGAATATGTCGAGCATTCTAACATGTAAATAGTTCCATATATGAAAGATACGGGATTTGAAGGCCAAGTATTGCCTAATATAGTTGTATATTTGTGCATGTACTTAATTTTTTTCACATATCACACACTCACATGCATATAACTGTATTTTTTCACATATCACACACTCACATGCTGACATGCATATAACTGTATGTGTATGTGTATGTATATGTGTATGTGTATGTACATACACATGTATGTTAACATGAATGTTTGAATCAGTTCAGTGTACGTGTATGTATTTATGTGAATGTTAATGTATGAGCTGTTTCTTGGACCATGGTCCACAAGGATATTGCTCCCCAACTACATGAGTCAATCGAATGGCCAATTTTTTAATTAAAACAACTAATCCAAACTACCATGAAATATATAACTTTGACCTTTCTTTAATTCATTTTTAGATATTCTTGGAACTTACGTAGTTTCCATCTCATCCCTTTCTTTTGTTCCTTGAAAGTGGGTCCAATCGCTAAAGTTATCTCATCTCTCTTGTATTTTGGTTCAAACACACACATAATTTATATAGGTTGACAAAAAAACACCATTTATAAATACATAGTGTTTTTTCGTTCCAGAAATTTATCAGCCAACCTGAGACATTCAATTTGACATCAGCAAAAGGATGCAATTGTTGTAAAACTATTTGGTCTACTATATTAGATTTTACTAATGATCTATACCATAATTATAAGTGATGTTTTAACATTAAACTTGCGTCAATGTCATAGATTAATTCGAAACTTTTTATTAATCTCTTAAACTTGCGCCAATCATTTGTATTGTATATGGAATCTTACTTTTAGATAAAATGTTTAATTACTTTTATAGTGACAGTATAATTAAGACCTAAGAATGTAGTCGTATATGTTCTTGCTATACTACTTAATCTCGTCACTAATTAACCATCAAAGAAGCTAATACTAATAAATATGTGTAGTTTCCAATAAATCTAATCAAGCTCAAACACTATGTTAATTAATAGATAATTATATTTTAAATTTTGATGAAGGAATCAGAATCTCATGATGCATTATTGACTGACATAAATTATACTAAGTGAGTGTGTAAACCATACGAAGCATTTATATGTCCTGATGTCCATATATTTTCTTGGACATATATGTAATCAATGTGCATTATGAAGTTATGCACAACACATAAATATAAATACTTATTAATCTGATCAGATATAATAAGTTAAGTAATTAATAACCATGAAATGTTAATCATTTTAAAATTTCGTTAATCCTCTATTGTTTTTCCTTACCCTACGAGAATCCGTGAGGTCATTTTTTAATTTTTGAAATTGATGAACTGAAACTCTCTCTCTAGAAAATATATAAGTAGTGGTATGAATTTTCTCTCACTAAAAGCATTAATGGACCTTTCGATAATCATAAATGCAATGCACCTTCTCTATGCATTTTGCAATAACTCATTTTCCTTCTGCCACATCCTCTCTTCACCTCTTTCTCTTCTTCCTCCTTCAGCAAATTCTCCATTTTTTTCTTTAACAACAAAAATTCTCCATTTTTTTCCTAAATATAGTGATACTACCTCTTGCCGGTTTTAAGAAAATCCTCTGAAAACCACCGGTTATGTCTTGATTGGGCTATAAAACCGGTGCCCTAAGAAACCCTTTTGAATTTCTCATATTTCCGCATTCATATCTCCCTTTTTCTCCACAAGAAGAGAACCAAAAAATTAGAGAAGACTCAGAGCTAGGGTTCTATTGTGTGTCCAAAGGTAACATCTCTCTCTCTCTCTCTATGTACATAACCGATATACTTTATATATGTACATCTGATTTTTTATTTGTTTCTTTGAGAAATGGGATCTATATTGCATGTTTTGTTCATACTAACCGGATCCGCAATTTTAAAAATGTTTTCAAGATCTGCATTTTCTTTTGTTTTTTAAAAAACTAATGACTGTTATTTTGTGACTATCTAAAAACAAGCGTTACAAAATAATAAACCTCTTTGGAGTTAAATAAGTGTAAAAGGGGTTTTGAGTTTGACGAATTTTTACTTATATAGTTGTGTAGAAAAAAGCCATTGACTTAATGTCATCTCATATATGTACACATTTTTTTTTATTAATTAGTTTTTGTTTTTTCTCAATTGATTTACCTCTTTCCAATTAGTTTTTTTTTTTACTGAAAACGGTTCTTTTCTTGTTTTTGTTACACTAAGACCAAGGTCAAATGAATAAATTCCACCGAGTGAAAAAATGTCTTTATTATTTTCTTACTAAAAAAACGCTTTTTCTTGGCTTCCTGTGAATTTATCTATCTCGCTAGCTTTTAAGTAGACAGAGAAAAGGAAAGAGAGAGACAAAAGATCATTAATTTCGATCCAAAACTTCAAGAAACAAAACCAACACTTCAAAAAAAAAAAAAAAAGCTATGTATGTATAGGGTTTCAATTTTTTCTTTCCTTACAACTCGAGTTTGGCTCAACCAAGTAAATATCGATTTTGGAATCACTCTAAAAAGTAAGTCGCACCATATAATTTTATGTAAGCTAATAGAAAATTAGGGTTTCCTAAAGATCGACAATCTCTTCATCCGTTTCTTCTTTCTATACCTCTGTGTTTTCTTGTAGATTCGATGATGTTTGTGCTTTCAAGATTCATTCTATCGCTACTGGTTTATATATATATTTATTGATTGTCTGCTTTGGCCTTTGTGTATGTGTAGATGTATATTCTAATGGATAGATATGCGCTTGAATTTTCTTAAAACATTATGTCCTTTTAGTGTTTTACTTCAGTTTCTCACTTTTTTTTTGAATATTATAGTTAAATATTCATCTGAATATTCGTATCCCATTTTTTTTACTTGAAATAAATTGTTTTTTTTTATATGCAACGGGGTTATGTCACGTAGTGGTTGCATTTATATCATACCCTTTTTGATAAGATGAATACATATGCTTATATAAGCGTATAGATATGAACAGCCATATAAAAAAATAATAGAGAAAAAGACCAATATTTTGCTTTTCGGTTACTTGTGAAATGTGAAAAAGGCAATATAAATATATACATTAAAGGTATGTATAGTTTCATAATATCTAGAGGATTACTTTCCATAAAGACAAGATTTATCTTCCTTTTCTTGTTTGATCCTCGTATATATAAACATGACCATTTGATCTTTGATTTTGGACAGTGGGAGATACTTGGAGTAGAAAATCAAGATAAATCAACGACAATGATTTGGATAATCATCTTGAAGATTTGAAGGAAAAACCAAAAGCTTAAAAACTCCAACATCGATCAATAATCATCATCATCATGTATCATCCAAACATGTTCGAGTCTCAGCATCATATGTTCGATATGACCCCGAAAATATCCGATAACGATTTGGGTCTTACCGGGAGCCGAGAAGACGATTTCGAGACTAAGTCTGGCGCAGAAGTCACCATGGAGAATCCTTTAGAAGAAGAGCTTCAAGATCCTAATCAGCGTCCTAACAAAAAGAAGCGTTACCACCGTCACACGCAACGCCAGATTCAAGAGCTTGAGTCGTAAGAATATATTCCACTTAAAAAAGATTTTTAATGTTTTTTGGGATTTAGGGTTTATGTTTGGTTTTGATTTTTATAGGTTCTTTAAGGAATGTCCTCATCCGGACGACAAGCAAAGAAAAGAGCTGAGTCGCGAGCTAAGTTTAGAACCTCTTCAAGTCAAGTTTTGGTTCCAAAACAAACGCACTCAAATGAAGGTATATATACTAAGGCTAATTATGATTATTAACTCATTATGTTCAATTGATTTCTATTAATTAGCCCCGGATCTTCAATGATGTTCAATAGATCCCTATAAGCCTAATTTTCTATTAGCTTACATAAAAGCCTAATTTTCTATTAGCTTACATAATGTAGCTATATATAAACCTTATATGGTTTCTAATTTTTGGTCATTAGAATATCGCTCCAAGATTATAGAATTTTTTGGTTATAAAGTGTAGTAACCATATTCATTTTATTTGCTTTGTACATCTTATGATCAAACATAAAGAAGAGAAAATTGTGATCTTTATAGGCACAACATGAGAAGCATGAGAACGCGATTCTGAAGTCAGACAACGACAAGCTCAGAGCAGATAACAATAGGTACAAGGATGCTCTCAGCAACGCAACATGCCCAAACTGTGGCGGTCCTGCGGCTATAGGAGAAATGTCATTCGATGAACAGCATTTGAGGATTGAAAACTCGCGTCTACGCGAAGAAATCGATAGAATCTCTGCAATAGCTGCTAAATACGTAGGAAAGCCATTATTGGCTAACTCCTCGCCTTTCCCTCAGCTCACTTCTTCACACCACATTCCCTCGCGCTCGCTTGATCTTGAAGTTGGGAACTTTGGGAATAACAACAACAATAACCAGATGGGTTTCGTAGGAGAAATGTATGGAACAAGCGACATTTTAAGGTCGGTTTCGATCCATTCTGATGCTGATAAGCCTATGATTGTCGAGTTAGCGGTTGCAGCCATGGAGGAGCTAGTGAGAATGGCTCAGACTGGTGAGCCCTTGTGGGTTTCTAGCGATAATTCGGTTGAGATCCTCAATGAAGAAGAGTATTTTAGGACGTTCCCTAGAGGGATCGGACCAAAACCTATCGGTCTGAGATCAGAAGCTTCGAGAGAGTCCACGGTCGTTATCATGAACCATATCAACCTCGTTGAGATTCTAATGGATGTGGTATCGATCTGATTCCATAACTCTTTAATCATCTTCTCAAACTTCAACGAAGTTTCAAAGTTCGACTTGACAGTACTTTTGATCTTCTTTCTCTGTATAGAACCAGTGGTCGAGTGTGTTCTGTGGGATTGTATCGAGAGCATTGACTCTAGAAGTTCTCTCAACTGGCGTTGCAGGGAACTATAACGGGGCACTACAAGTGGTATTTGACCTAAAAACCCATCTCTCTGATTACTTGCTTTACAAGCTATTATCACGAATCATGTTTTAATCGATTTCTCGTTCGTTTTCCGGTATGCGAAGATGACAGCAGAGTTCCAAGTCCCATCACCGCTTGTCCCGACGCGTGAGAACTACTTTGTGAGGTACTGTAAACAGCATAGCGACAATACTTGGGCGGTGGTTGATGTCTCTTTGGACAGCCTACGACCGAATCCGATCACTAGAAGCAGAAGAAGACCCTCTGGTTGTCTTATTCAAGAATTGCAGAATGGCTATTCTAAGGTAAATTTCAAGGGTTAAATTGATAATTATCAAAAGTATGGTGGAGAATTTGAAAAGAAGAGAATTGATGGGGTGATTGGTTTTTTTTTGTTTTTCCTTGGCAATTGTTGAAGGTGACTTGGGTAGAGCATACGGAGGTGGATGATAGATCGGTTCACACCATGTATAAACCGTTGGTTAATACCGGTTTAGCTTTCGGTGCGAAACGTTGGGTGGCTACACTTGACCGCCAATGCGAGCGGCTCGCCAGCTCGATGGCCAGCAACATGCCAGCCGGTGATCTTTCCGGTACGTTATTTATACACATCAAATTAAATCATCGTGAGGGCCATTTTGATCAATACATAAACATTGGGTTAAAAATAGACAAAATAGTATTTACTTATTGGGTCCCTTAACTTTATGGTAATTATGAATAGTGATAACGAGCCCTGAGGGGAGAAAGAGCATGCTGAAACTGGCGGAGAGGATGGTGATGAGCTTCTGTAGCGGAGTCGGCGCGTCGACCGCACACGTGTGGACGACATTGACCACCACAGGATCCGACGACGTTCGGGTCATGACCCGGAAGAGCATGGATGATCCGGGAAGGCCTCCGGGAATCGTCTTGAGCGCCGCTACTTCTTTCTGGCTCCCTGTGGCCCCAAAGCGAGTGTTCGATTTTCTCAGAGACGAAAACTCCAGAAGTGAGGTAATCAAATCAAAAAGACAAACCCTTTAAAAAAACGAAAGTTCGTTCTTTTTAAGGATGATTTTGGGTTTGGTTTCGCAGTGGGATATACTTTCGAATGGAGGCTTGGTTCAAGAAGTGGCTCATATCGCAAATGGTCGTGATCCTGGAAACTGTGTCTCCTTGCTCCGTGTCAATGTAAGACATTTCTCTTCAATTAGTTCTCTTTTGTGTTCCTATGAGGTTCTTGCTAAGTTTGTGTTTAATAATCTTCCTTTAAAAGCAGAACAGCAACTCTGGACAGTGCAACATGTTGATCCTACAAGAAAGTTGTACGGACGCATCGGGATCGTATGTGATATACGCACCAGTCGACTCAATGGCTATGAATGTCGTCCTGAGCGGCGGGGATCCAGATTATTTCGCTTTGTTACCATCCGGGTTCGCTATATTGCCCGATGGCTCTGTAAGAGAAGGAGGAAATGCGAGTGCCGGAGCTGAAGGAGGAAGAGGAGGAGAAGGAAATAATCTCGAGGTGGTTACTTCCACCGGAAGTAATTGCGGCTCACTACTCACGGTAGCGTTTCAGATACTTGTTGACTCTGTTCCAACCGCTAAACTCTCTCTCGGCTCGGTGGCTACAGTCAACAGTCTGATCAAATGCACCGTCCAGCGGATCAAAGCTGCCGTGGCCTGCGACGGAGCCTGATCAAAGTTGTTTCAGGTAAGCAATTTTTCTCTATACTACCTTTTTTCGGATAATCACATCTTCTTGATTTGTTTTGGTTTGTGTTTCTGCAGAAGTAAAAGAGGAGGAGGTTTAGGAGTTTTTCATGGTAATATTTATTTCTTGTTTTTTTTTTAGTCTTTTGAGATTCTCCAAAGGAAGTCAAGAACGCACCTTTTTGCGTTTAATCTCATTCCGCGTTTGTTCGCGGGCGGGCCAAAAAAAAAAGAGAAGCTCGAGAATGAAAGGGTAAAGAGGTTCGGGTATTGACTTCTGCTGGAAACCAAAAACAAAAAAAGGAATCGGTTTTGCGTTTTGCGTTTTACGTTTTATCTGTTATTATTTTATCAGTCACTAGCGAACATCTTAGCGTTTTGTGTTTTGCCTTTTGATTCTACTGTCAAAGACTCAAAGTGTATGCCGATATTATTAAGCCACTCCCTGTTGTTATTAAGCCACTCTTGTGGTTTGTCCTTCGTACATGAAGACAACAATGTCTAGATTGTTCTACCAATCATTTGTGATATACGAGCTCTAATCATTTGAAAACATGGTTGTCCCGGTTCTGGCAAATGCCAATCTTAAGTCATTTTCTATAAAAGTGACCCATGTTATAAAGTTAATCATTGCCAAGAAAACAAAAACAATAATTTGTTGGTCCATCAAATCGTACATACGATTGACAGTTTTCATCCTTCAGGGTTTTTATATTAAGTTATTAACATAATATCATTATGTACGATTTGATTGGCGAAATATCATTATCAACCCAAAAGTCAACAAATGCCACTCAGTTTCCTTTTCTTATATGACCTCTACTACGTACTATTGAACAAACAAAATCTGTAGTTTCCGAATCAATGGAGACCAAATCGTCAATGTACCTTTCTCTGTTTCCACTTTGGTTCCTCTGCTTCGTCATCATAACCTTCGTCTCATCATCATCATCATCAACAAGGTATGATGATCATATCTCACTGAGAGAGATTTACGAAGAAGAAAATTTCCATTTCCCAAAAAACTTCCTCTTTGGCACTGCTTCTTCTGCTTACCAGGTTCTCAATCGTTCTTTCATTTACTTCAATCCTCAGTTAAAAAATCTCCATTTTTAACCTTTGTTTTGTGTACTCTTATCGTTTATTCAGTATGAAGGAGCTTACTTAACCGACGGCAAAACACTAAGCAATTGGGACGTTTTCACAAACATCACTGGTTAGATCTTTGTGATCTAAGCCTTTAAAAGAAAAAAGTTTCAAACTTTTAGGGTTTTGTTTCCATTCTTGTTGCTCAAGTCACCAGAAGAAACTTTGTCTAAATATTTTTCTTGATATGTCATTGTATAAGGAAAAATCGCAGATGGAAGCCATGGGAAAGTCGCTGTTGATCATTACCATCGATATCCGGTAACTTAACTGTAAATCTATGCATCGAATATCGATCTGTTTCGGTACAAATCTCTAAATAAGTGTCTTTGAAAGTAATAATTGTGATTAACAGGAAGATTTGGATCTGATGGAAGATCTTGGAGTTAATAGCTATCGATTTTCTTTATCATGGGCTCGGATAATTCCAAGTGAGATCGAGTCTTCTTTTTGTTTTTTGTTTTTTCGATCTCTCTTGATCGAATTATTTCTCAGTCTTTTTAAAAATCCTTTTTGTGTTTTTGCAGAGGGAAGATTTGGAGATGTGAACATGGAAGGTATTGATCATTACAACAGAGTGATCGATGCTATTCTCAAAAGAGGTAATCATTGATAGATTTTTGTACCAAGAAAAAACACAAACTTAGCTCAATAATTCTCAGGGATCGAGCCATTTGTCACATTGACACATTACGATATTCCTCAAGAACTCGAATATAGATACGGAAGTTGGCTAAATCCCCAAATCCGGTAAGCATATAGACACACACACACAGATGTTACGTAGACTGAATCATTAAAAAGTACTCTTGTTGTTTTCAGAGAAGATTTTGAACATTACGCAGAGATTTGCTTCCAATACTTTGGGAACAGAGTTAGATTCTGGTCTACCTTCAACGAACCAAACGTTCAAGTGATTTTGGGTTACCGGAAAGGGACTTACCCGCCGTCACGTTGTTCCAAGACTTTCAGAAACTGCACACGTGGCAACTCTGAGATAGAGCCACTTGTTGTCGCTCACAACATTATCCGTTCACATCTAGCCGCCGTTAATATATACCGGACAAAATATCAGGTTTGTCAAAATTATAACCATACTGGAAATTTCAAAACGGTTTAACTCAAATAAACGGTTACGTTTAGGAACGACAAAGAGGAAAGATCGGTATTGTTATGAACGCGATCTGGTTTGAACCGGTTAGTGATTCTTTAGCAGATAGATTAGCCGCTGAGAGAGCTCAAGCTTTCTACTTGACTTGGTAAGCCGGATCGGTTTAAAGAATCTAATTCCCATATTAAACCATATACCGGACTTTTAGCATCGAAAGAGTGTTAAGTGTTACCTGCAGGTTCTTGGACCCGGTTGTGTTTGGAAGATATCCAAGAGAAATGCAGGAAATTCTTGGAGAAGATCATCCTGAATTCACAAGGGATGATCTTGAGATCTCCAAGAATGGATTAGACTTCATTGGGATTAATCAGTATACTAGCAGATACGCGAAAGACTGTCTATATTCCTCATGTGAACCGGGCCAAGGAGGTTCGAGAGCTGAAGGTTTCGTCTATGCAAACGCTCTTAAAGACGGTTTAGCTTTAGGAGAACCGGTATGTCGACTGACCAATCGAAAGTAAATCCGTTTTCCAGAAACATTTTTTTGAGTTGTTTGGGTTTTGGTAATGATGCAGACTGGAGTAAATTGGTTTAATGTTTACCCTCAAGGAATGGAAGAGATGTTGATGTATGCAACAGAGCGATACAAAAACATTCCTTTGTATGTGACAGAAAATGGTACGCATGTGGCCAAGACTGTCTACGCTGCGGTTTTAGCGAAAGTTTATCTTTCCTGTATTTTTGCAGGTTTTGGTGAGAATAATACTGGAGTTTTGGTAAACGACTACCGGAGAGTGAAGTTCATGAGTAGCTATTTAGATGCACTAAAAAGAGCAATGAGGTAATACTGCTTAAATTTTTAACAAAGCTTAAATCTGTCTTGATTCTAAAACCCTAAAAGTTAATGGTGAAAACAGGAAAGGAGCAGATATAAGAGGGTACTTCACCTGGTCTTTACTGGACAACTTCGAGTGGATATCTGGTTATACCATAAGGTTCGGTCTGTACCACGTCGACTTCAATACTCTAGAGAGAACCCCAAGGCTCTCGGCTTCTTGGTACAAGAACTTCATTTTCCAGCACAGAGCTCAATCCAAAGATGATGATGCCTGAAACAAAAGGAAGACATTTATTGTTGTTTTTCTTGTTTGATTCTTCAGCAAAGCAAAGAAGAATTGTAATAAACAGCTGTTTTATGAAAATAAGTTCCAACAAACAAGACATTTTCGTTGCTTATAACAAAATAATTCTTCACCTCTCATTTGCTGAAGCAAGTTTAGATACGATCATCAACATCAGGACATGTTTTTCATCTCCACCACGGAGTCCCAGCTTCATAGAAATGCTCTCCATCATTATCGTCCCACGAGATTTGATAAGCTTGAAGACCGATTCCTACCCTCGGTTCCTTCCCATGCCTATCAATCCATTCAGCAACAGCGGTTTCCTTATCGTTCTCCTCCATTGTGTAATGTTTATTTGCTTTTCCATAAGGGTTGATCCCAGGATTCACCGTCTCTGCTATTGCTGCTGGCATGTACATAGAGTCACCAACCAACGGTGCCCCACAAGCTGCAAGCTGGGCCCGGATCTGAAAAACCATTTGACACAGCAATTGGATGATCCCAACATATTCAGAAGAGATACATGTTTTATGAAGGAGATAAGTGTTGATGAACTGACCTGGTGAGTCTTTCCTGTTAAAAGGTTTATTGTACATTCATAAGCAAATTCTTTTGAAGTCCATCCACAGTCTTCAATATCATGTTTCGTCTCAGTAGCTGCATGGGGCCAAGGAATCTTCTTACATTCTAGAATCTCAAGTTGACACAAGTGCCAACCTTTGATCGAATCTGCATCTCAAAGAATATTATATTCACATTGTTAGGAAAATACAAAGAATCATATATTCATTTCAGAATTTTGATGATTCTTGACAATTTCAAATCGAAATTACCTTCGGATACGAGTCTTGGAGCCCTATTGATTGGGCGCATATAATGTGAGATAACTCCACTGGGAAGAGGTGCCGCAGCAAGAGCACGATAAAGTTTCTTTACTTCTTTATTCTTGAAAAGAAGGAAAAACATATAGAAAACAATAAAATATTTCAGCACGTCTTCTTGGTTTCCCAGTCCCAACGAAATAGAAGCAAGTAAACTCACTTTTATTTTCGTGTGGAAGACCGAGCAATACTCTTTTGTTCTAGCAAAGACAACACTGTAGAGAAAGAAGAAAAACAATGTGACCTGGTCACTTAAAGATATTAAATTAACAAAGTTCAAAGCATGAAAAGTTGTTAACGAGACGGTACCAGCCTTCTGTGCAATTATCAATCTGATGTGTTGTTTTCAATGGCTCTGGCAAATCCAATGCACGTGAGGCAAATGTGGCACAAGTCTCTTCGATGTTATCCATGGTTCCCCCAACCTGATAAAATAGTCAATGTGGGTCAACACATCGAATTACTGAGCACCATGATCCCGTCTAAAACACAAATCAAGCGTTTCTGAGGAGTTGAAATAAGAAAAAACTTCAAATGACCAAGAGATGGAACACAATAAAGACATTTTGATCGATAGTTACAATCCGATAATGTATAAAATTAGTCCAGCTATATTCAGAAGATGATGTACATTTTTGCAAGATTTCTAATGCAACTACAGTGTTCAGGAATATTGAGAAGAAAGTCTAATCGATGAATTACATACCGTAGTGCCGGCAGGTTTATCCAAAACGACATAAGAGTCAGTCACCGCAATAACCCGTGACATCCAATCAACTTCATAACACCTGATTAAAAACAAATTCTCATGTCAATTGGTTATCTCCAAAACTTTCAATTGATTAAAAACAAATTCTACATTTCTTTAAATGTATTCTACCTTGGGGAGCGTTTTGGGTGGATGTGCACACGCAAGTAAGTTCCAGCTTCGACATACTGATCGGTATGAGTCACACGAAACGTTTTCTGAGCTTCTCTAACAGTTTTTCCTTTGATAGAAGATCTCTTGCTTAGTACAGAAGGAGAGGTTACTTCTTCAAACAGTTTAATTTGCTCAGGAGTCGCAGTTGGTGGAGGTTTAGGGCATACAAGAGCGTAATGTACAGCTCCAAATCGGATAAGATCTGCAACATATCTTCACAGAATGAAAATTTTATATACTCTATTCCTAAACATAAGAATACTCGGACTGCTTTATTGAAAGAACACGAAGAAGAGTACTTACAAAGGAGGAAGATCCAATTGTTTACAGATAAAATCAGCCACAAGAACGTCCTCTAAAACAACCATATGCTCAATTCTTGGAGGAAAGTTATGAGCAGGGCATGGCATCAATCGATTGTATTCAGGGTATCTGGAAAACCCAAATGAGCACAAAAAGCAACCCATCAGAGAATTAGCGAAATTTCGACGAATTAAAGAAAAAGAATCAAACTTTTAGCATACCCAGTATTGGAAGAAGAGGAGAGATTGGTTTGATTCGGTGAATTGGTTTGAAGTAAGGACAAGCAAGAGAATCTCCTTGAAGAAGAAATGAAACACGGAGACTGTCTGTAATGAAGTTCTTTGGAACGAAACAAAGGATTATTGATACGGGTGGATGCTAAACTGCGCAGGAGAGATACCGGAGCAGTAAGGTTCCGGTAACCGCCTGTTAACGCCGGCGAAGCCATGGTTGTATTGGTTGATGCGTAATGCCCTAAGAATCGTTATCGTTTATCGCGCCAATCTAAAATATGGGCCGAGATGGAAGACCAGTCATTAATTTGGTTGGTTTGGTGGTTATTTTCGGTTTGTTACCCGTTTTATTTTGGTTGATAAACCGGATAATTACTTAAAAAAAAAAAAAAAAAATTATGACTACTAATAAAAATCACGCAGTCTTTAAGATTGAGTGGGATTGATTGAAAATTTGAAATTATTATGTTCCCTGACTTTAGGTTAAAAAAAGAGAAACATAGTCTTGAGTGAAAATTAATCCACGGCATGATAGAAGGAAAAGTAATTGAACTATAAGCCATCATCATTTAAATGTTGAAGAAAGGTCATATTTATGTAATATATGGCTTTTAAGAAGAAAAAAAATTGGGTGTAGCCAAAAATATTATATTACATAATTTTAAATAGTTTAGCAACCAAATAATATTTTTTTCCTTCTTAAAAACCAAATTGAAATCTAAATATAGAAAAGGGAAGAAAATAAAGAAATAAAGAAATAAAGAAATGGATGACCAAACCAAAGCAATCATATAAAAATACATTTTATATTAGGCTAGCTTCAAGCATTTTCACTTGATCACTAGAACCAAAAAAGAAAGAAGCAGAAGCTACACACAAAACTCTTTATCAATGGCTGCTCAAATCCCCATAGCCATAGGGGCACGAGGAACTATCGGATCGCTTGTACGTAAAGAAATCGACTACTTCAAAAACTTCAATACATGTCCCCAGTTCGATCCACGGAGAGGCAATTCTGAAGAAAAAAACAAAAGTTTTCAACAAAGAGATCGCTCATCACGGCTGAGTTCTTGGTTTTCTAGAACCAATTGGAGAAAGAAGAAGCGCCAGAGCCACCGTGGTGGCGGTGGAAGGTTTTTGCCGAGTATGTGCTCGGCGGTGGAGGTTTCCGGTGAGAATCGAGTTCCCGGTTTCAACTATAGGATCTTGAAGAGTGATGAGAAGGGCTTGCGTGTGTGAAGGATTTAACTATTTATGTGGATTACGGTAAAGAAAATGTGATATGCATAAACTTTTTTTCTCTTTAAATTTTAAATTATTATGTGTGTGAATTTTGTTACATTTCACAATGTCAATTAGCATATTCGAACTTCTTTCACCCGTAAATGAAAAATGTAAAAAGAGGTTATGTTTAAAGGATTTCCTTTTTGTAGTTTGGCCGTGACGTATATGCTAATAATGTCTATAGACATTTGCAAATATCCTTACTATAGTGTTGGGTATAGGGAAAGGGAACGTTTCAAATGTTTCTCCTTGTCTAACATTTGCAAATATCCTTACTATTGAACCCATTGTTCCTGATGAAATGCTTGGGCTATTCAAGATTAACTTTCTAGTTTCTCGTTTTTGGGTAGCCATTTTTAAGTTAAGAGGATTCTTTTGACCTCATTGCAGCTTCAAGTATGAAACACCTTGAAAGGTTATAACTTCATTTTTATGCCAACCATATCAAAAGGACACTACCTAGTTGCTTTGATTATGATTGTTTTTTTCAGTAAATTTGTTTGTTGATGCTAAAGCCAAATTTGGGTTGGTTTACTTACTCTCAAACTGGTCTGGTTGGAGCAGTAAGTAAACTTGGATTGGAGGAAGGTGAACTTCATAAAAAAATATCTGTCAAAACAAAAAAATTAATGTAATTGGGTGTCTATGGACATGGTTTTATTGGACGCAGACATTTTTTGAACCACTGTCCATTACGGACCGACCAATTACAGCCCACAAAAAAAATGGTCCACATGGACGGGCGCGAACAGCCCATTTGACAGCTCTAAGATGATAAAAAAACTCGACAGGTTACACTATAGCTCACATTTTGAATGCCAGAGATAGCAGATGTTAATGCCATCTCTTGCACAAGTGAATACGGTTTTGCAGCTGGCTCTAGTATCGGCCGTACTCCTTCAAACCGAGTTTGAGAAGACAGAACTCCAAATATGGATCACTTCTCTAATGTAAGGTTTCACCAGCAACCACATTTGTGGAAGTTTAATTACTTCTTGAATTCTGATCACTGGTTAATGACTTCAACTGCAGCTTATGGATCGCAATACAAGAAGAGAAAATTATTATAAAAAAAAAACAAGAAGAGAAGAACAATTGCTACGATTCAGAGATCATAGTGTTGGATTCTTGATAAAAACATCACACATTCATGTTACAACACAGAGAATCCATAGGTCAAGAAGAGAATGCCAAAAAATGGCTGCGAGATGCTAAAATGATCTCTTCGTTGCCTTCGGGATGCTAAAGATTTGTCTGGTTCTGAGGATATTTGAGGTGGAAATGACGCAACCACATGGGACGGTCAAAATCGAAATCATTGATTTTTTTTTTTGGTTTATACTTTATTATATACACATACACGTTCCATGTTTCTTTCATTAGTCTCTCTTTGATTTCCAATTCCCATTTTTTGTTCGCTCATTCATTTGTCGCAACAATTATCGAATATTACCATGATTTTATCAACTTTGTTGCAATTAAAGATATATGAGCACGTGTTTTTGATGTCTACATACTTCTTGATACGTATTTAACATTCTTTTTTTCTTTTGTCAAAATCATAGTACATCAAAAACACGTATTTAACATTCAAACGGGTCAAGCTCACCTTGTTATTAAAATATTATTTTTTTGTTTTTGTTTTTAATTAAATAAATTTTTTTTTTTTAAACATCTGGGCCAATAAAAAATTGACACAGAAGCATTTGGGTATCTAAACTTTTGTGGTGGATATCTCGCTCGTTTTTAAGAAAAATCAATTTTTTTTTTATTATTTGTTTAATGGGAGTATCTAACTTAGATCCCGAGATAAAAGCAATAACATATTTGGCATCCCCTAATATGTTTAAGATCAGGCTTCTACATATCTAATCTAATATAATATGTACACAGGCCCGGCTTAACACCAAGAGCGGACAGTGCGACAGCCCCAAGACCCACGGATATAAGGGGTCTATTAAAAAAAAATAGTTTTGATATATATATATATATTTTTAAAAAATAGACATATATATAAAAAAGATCAATTTTAACCCAAATTTTTTTAAAATATATATATTTTTTATTTCTATAACTATATTTTTTTTAAAATTTATATTATAAAAAACAGATTTTTTGTTTAAGGGCCCAATTTTTTTAATTTTTTGTTTGAGAGCCCAAAATTTTGTTTTTACCCAAGGCTCCTAAAATCTATAACTAAATTTTCTTTAAAAATATAAACATTTTTTTTTAAATATGTAAAAAAAGAAAACTTAAACCTATTTTTTTTTGTTTTGTTTAAGGGCCTAAATTTTTTTTTGCCCAAAGGCCCCTAATAGTCTTGAACCGGGCCTACATGTACATCTGTAAGTAAATACTTTGTATGAATTATACCACAGATAACAATAATATTAAATAACTATTTAGTTATGTCTGTTATTAATTTATTAAGTTAAGTCTAAAATATGTCTATAATATTTTTTTATATGGAAATAAATACATAAGTATTCTATGACTATAAACTAAAAATAATAATTTTAGGAAAGAGTTGACTAAATGAACTCATTGTTTTAGTCCTCTCATTACATATCTCATCTGTCACAAAAATATGATTTACAATAGTAGTACATGTTTAAAAAACAAACACGTATACTTATGTTTTTATAAGAGGAAAACGTGTCTTGTTGTAATATTTCGTAGTAACAAATCATGTATATGAGAAATTTCAACAAATCTGAGCGCAAAAATAGAATTTTTTTATATATATAATGTCATCTTATCAGTCAAAAATTCACAAAAGAAACTATACATAAAAGTGATAAAACCAAAGACTAAAAAATGGTCCTTTTTGATTAAAACATACCAAAATTAAACAGAAAAATTCAAAAATTAAACAGAAGAATCATTTACGTATGTTTAATGCTTTTGTTACCTTTTTACTTTGTAAGAAAATGTCCTTTCTGTAAGAAAATGAAATATTTTTGTTTTCTCTGGGCCACAAAATCATAAAAATATTCAGAGGACGTGTGTGTGAGAGAAGAGAAGAAGCCAGAAGCAGCCTACAGTGTCGAAAAGATCGCAATGTCCACAACCGTTGATCTTCATCTCTCTGCCATCTGACCTGTGTGGGTTGCAGATATTCAAACAACTCCTTGTTCGCCTCTCCGATTCTCAAGACCTGATTAGGGTTCCTCGATTTCAATCCGTACCTCGTCGATTCGGAAGGTGACATATAACGAGGAGGATGACGGATTCGAGTCTGTTCATGCCCGTGGAGATGGCGGAATTTTTCGCGACGGCGATGACGAATTGGTGGGACGATGTTAACGAGTCAACTCACTGGCAGGATGGGATCTTCTTCGCTCTCTGTGGAGCTTATGCTCTAGTTTCAGCCATCGCTCTTGTATGTGATTATCTCTTATTTCCCGGTCAATTTCATCGTACTATTTCCCGATACACACCTAATCCGAATTTTCTTCTTCTTCTTTGTTTTGGGGTTTTGCAAATCAGTTTTCCAATATGTTTGATTTGAGGGTCTAGGTCAAATTCTTGCGTGCGTGACTTGTATTTCCTCTTCTGTTGATAAAAGAACATGTCTTGGACAAAAAATCTGGTGGCAATCTCTGTTTTCGTGTTCGTTGATGAAACATCGTTTTCTGTCTAAATCACGGAACTTAATATACTGAGGAATTGCTCGATTGGGAAAGTTCTTTACTTTTATTTCTGGGTTTCGTCACTTTTCTGAGTTTTTCCCATGTAGATTTTCGATGTGTTGCAATTGTTGACTTTTGTCTGAATCGGATTGTTTATTGGCAGGTCCAATTGGTAAGGATTCAAATGAGAGTGCCTGAATATGGCTGGACTACTCAGAAGGTGTTTCATCTTATGAACTTTGTCGTCAATGGAGGTGATAATCCGTGTTTCCCCTTGACAAATGTTTTTGTTTTCGCTAGAACCTTCAGATTATGTTTTTTTTTACCTTTTTTTATGTGCAGTTCGTGCGGTTCTGTTTGGATTTCACAAACAAGTATTTCTCGTGCATCCCAAGGTGAGAGTCTGCATATGATTTGAGTTAGGTTCTGGTCTGGTGAAAGAAAATTCGACTTTGAAAAAACAGAAATGATAAAGAGGATTATGTCAACTTTATGTCTGTCCTGTATCTCCGCCCAACTTATGTGTTCTCAATTTGAAGTCTGGTTTTTGTATATTTGATTAGAAAACGATGAAATTTTGAAGGCTGCCTCTTTTAAGTATCTGATGTTGCTGTGAGGTAATGCAGGCTCTTTGCTGGATATTATTGGATCTTCCGGGCCTTCTCTTTTTCTCGGCATACACACTGCTCGTGCTGTTCTGGGCAGAGATATATCACCAGGCAAGTAAAATACCTGCGTCAACTCTCTTATAAACCTGCCAGACATGCTCTGAATATATTTTGTTATCATTAATGAGCAGGCAAGAAGCTTACCAACGGATAAGCTGCGGATAACCTATATTTCAGTCAATGTGGCTGTATATTTGGCTCAGGTTCATTTCTGATTCTTATTTTTATTTTTTTTTCGTTTTGTATGTTGTAGTTGCTGAGATTACTGAGATCCATTCATATAAATAGTTTGCAATTATCGATGTTTAGAAACTATAGCTTGTGCGTGTTTTCTACCGTGCTTCGTCTCATTAACTTTGTGAACCTTAGACACCTTTGTAGACATTTTCCGTGAATCAAAAGACTTACGTTTGACATGTAATTGATGTCTCTATCAGGTTGCTATCTGGGCAGTCATCTGGGTAAATGATAACAGCACTGTGGAGTTAGTTGGAAAGATATTTATGGCAGGTAGGGTTCTTTGTCTGGTCAAGCAAGTTTGCTAAACCCGTTACTGTTCAATCTTCAATTCTCTCTCTCTCTCTCTCTAATCTAAATTCTACTTTTTCTTCATCTAGTTGTGTCTTTCATCGCCGCATTAGGCTTCTTGCTGTACGGAGGAAGGTATGTGTTTTTGTTATTTCCACATGCCTCATTATCAAAATATCTAGAAGTTCTTCAATGGCTTTACTGGGCCGTCTTTTCTCATGTTTTTTTTTGTTTGGTATGCTATAGATTGTTTTTTATGCTAAGAAGGTTCCCTATTGAGTCAAAAGGAAGAAGGAAGAAACTCCATGAGGTATTCAAATTTTTATATATCCATGTCTATGACTGTGCTTGCATAATTAGTTACATAGGACTTTGAACACAGCCATCTTTACCTTCCAATTCGTTGCGTTTTATGGATCCGCCGTTGTAATTGAAATGGTTTTCATTGCAGGTTGGATCTGTGACAGCCATATGCTTCACCTGCTTCCTCATAAGATGCATTGTGGTAAGCTCATGATAGCACCACCCTAAACATGAAATTTTTTATCTTCAGTTATAATTTTTAGAGATGTTGATGGAGTGTTTTTTTTAATGATGTTTTCTTGCAAAACTTCAGGTGGCTGTATCAGCTTTTGACATGGATTTAACGCTCGATGTTCTTAATCATCCGGTTCTGAACTTAATCTACTATATGGTAAGTAACTAAACCTTCATTAATTATCTATCTCTTAATCTCTGTTTCTGTTTCCTCACTAACTGGAATTACAGGTGGTTGAAGTACTTCCATCGGCACTAGTCCTCTTCATTCTCCGTAAGCTACCTCCAAAGAGAGTATCAGCTCAATACCATCCGATCCAGTAGACGTTTGTTGTCTGAAACCATCACACGGTGAGCCTGATGATGTTCTTAAGAGAGTAAAGATTCAGTTAAGAAAGTTGGGGCAAAAAAAATTCTAAGGTGAAGAAGAAGAAATCGGGTGTGGAATCTGCGTGAGTTTTTGGAATGCACGGATCATATGATTTTACAGCTTTAGTAGTAAGCCCGTCTTGACTTTTGGTTTGGTAGTTGTTATTATATTATGTCTGTTTAAAGTTTTACATGTTCTTCTGCTACTTCGAAAATCTGGCCAGGACAAGAGGTTTGACATTTACTGGCGGATGTTTGATTGTTATATTATGTTATTAAGATTTAACCTGGTAATTTTTAATAAAAATTGTTTTTATCTGAATTTTATAATATGTTTAATTAATAATTATAGATAAAGTTGTCAAATTGAAATAATTAATTTATCTATTTAATCTGTTTTGTAATAGAGTAAAATATTATTTGGGCTAATCTGTAAAAATCTATAATTTGGAAAATATAATTTTAATATATGCTGTTTAATTATTCTGGTTTTTGTGTTTAGTTTATGAACTTTTTAAAAAATGATTTTTTGTTTAATTTTTTATAAAATTAATAAAATATTTTTATTTTTTATTTTGATATTTAAATAAAATATAATAAATTATAGTTAAAAATATAGCAAAATTTCGAATTTTGTTTTTAAAATTTTTTTTTATGAATTTATTATTATTTAAAAATATATAATATTAAAAATAATTAAATAAATTAAATAAAAAATAAATTTTTTAATAATTAATATTTTCCATATTATCTTCAATCATTTAAAAAAACATATATTTACCTATTTCAATTATCTTTTGTAAATCAAACCGAAAACTTACATCAAATCGAACAATTTTTTTTATAAACTGATTGATTTAATTATGTGAGACCGATGGTAGTGTTAGACGATCATCTCCAAAAAACCTAAAGTTTTGCCATTAAAAAAAAGAAAAAAATTATGTGTTTCTCAAATAATAGAGAAATCCACACAAAAGTTTCTTCTAAGTACTAACCTCTAGGCCTCAGACGGAGCCGGATATCCGGCCAAAATGAGGGTATCCGCATCCGCCTCTGCCTCCGGCCGGATGTTCTATTTCACTATTCGCCTCCGCCTCCGAA
>PKML01029532.1:322063-342699 GCA_002933935.1 Eutrema yunnanense | reverse complement strand
TTTTTTTTTTTTTTTTTATTCTCTTCTCGATTCTTCTCTTCTTCTTCCTCGTTTCTTCTGTTTCTCATCTCCTTTCTTCTGAATTTCTTACCTCTTTCTTAAGACATATAAGATCTACACCAGATCTTATCACGGAATGATCTTGACGGGTCGGACCAGAAGGCTTGGCAGAAGAAGATGAATCGTTTAAAAAAAAAAAAAAAAAGACGGATGTGCAGAGCTCCGGCAGTGACTTATTTCACCATCCGCCTCCGGCCGGATCCGTAAAATCATTATCCGCCTCCGCCCATACCGGATATCCTATTTTCCGGAGCGGATGCCGGATCCCGGATATGAAGTCTCAGGGCTACTAACCTCCACACAATATATTAATAAATCTAACCATATATATATATAAAACTAATTAATTTTTATTTCGTTTGAGAAATTCTGAGATGCTTTCTTTTGAATGTATACTAAACTGAATTTAAAGCAAATTTAGCTAAAATATTCAAAAAATCAAATAAATTAAATTGAAACAAAATTTCAAAATTTTCCTATAAAATGGAACAGAATTGAATGAATAAAACTGAAAATTGGATTGCCCGATATTTTGGTAACAAATGGGCTGATCTGCTCCAATAGGTCATGTAACCTAACGGGCCTCGGGCCTACTTTTCCAAATTAAAAAATCAAACCAAATCAAAGCCATATATCTGTCTTTTTCCCCTAAAAATGTGATATACGTTGTTACTGATACACGCACACACGAATCAAAGCCCTAACTCTGTTTTTCTTCACGGCGAGGTCTATTCTCTCTCGTCTCCGTCGTCTGTCTTCTTCTTTCTTTTCTGGAGTTTAGTTGGTTTTCTAACCTGTAAATAAGAACAGAAAATCCGTATAACATCAAACTTTGTTGAATCCACCTGTAGAAAAGAACGGACGGAGCCAATTTTCGTATAAATTTCTCGAGTTTTAGTTGGCTACGATGCTGAATCCTCATGTTACACTTTTGTTGAATCCCTTTGGTTATCGAATCAACTTCAGTTCCAATTCATAAAAAAAACCCATTCAAGTTTATGTTTCTGTTTTCGTTTTCTGGAATATGTTGAGCCTGAACTACTTGAAATAGACGACATTTTGAACCTGAAAGTGTGGTGTTTTCGAGGTACTAGGTCTGGGAAAACTGGCTCTGTCCGTGACTCACCTCTTGCTTCTTCATTTTGCTTCTTTAGTTTTGAGTTTTGCTGTGATATAACAGAACAATTTTGGGATGAGGAAACTGAACATGTTGTATTTGGGATTATTGGTGATTTTCAGCTGTTAAGATCATACAAGAAAATCATTTTCTGTCACTGATGGATCCCATGGAGTCCTCTGGTGAACAGGTAATGAGTTTACCTCTGTCACCCTAATGGAATTATTAAGGTTTTTAGAGGGGTTTTTGCTTTTTAGGTTCCATTGTGTTATCAAGCTAAGTTACTGGAAATAAAACTTGAAAAAAAAACTGTGAAATGAAGTTGTGGTTGTTGTTGTTGTCTTCTAAAGGACTTTGTTGAAGAGAGTCAAAAGCTGGTTGACTCATTGGACAAGCTTCGTGTTAGTGCCGGGAGCTCATCTTCGAATTTCAAGAAGAAGCCTGTCATTATTATTGTTGTTGGAATGGCAGGTAAAATCATTTGACTGATGTTCCTGTAAATTCATTTTGTTGCAGGTTTAGTTGATTTCAATTGTTTGATGTGAGCTATTTTTGTTATGTGTAGGTAGCGGAAAAACTAGTTTCCTTCATCGTTTGGTCTGCCATACCTTTGATTCAAACAGCCGTGGGTATGTGTTGAACCTTGACCCTGCTGTTATGTCTCTACCGTTTGGTGCCAACATCGATATAAGAGACACAGTCAAGTACAAGGAAGTTATGAAGCAGTATAATTTGGGGCCTAATGGTGGAATCCTCACATCACTCAACTTGTTTGCTACTAAATTCGATGAGGTAAAAATGCCCTGAAACGATGACTTCATCACACATGATGGTGGTTCTCTTGGTTTTTCTTTTCTTGATTGTTCTGTCTTTGTTTGTCACTTGTTTTAGGTTGTCTCTGTGATTGAGAAACGTGCAGACCAGCTTGATTATGTCCTTGTGGATACTCCTGGTCAGATTGAAATCTTTACATGGTCTGCTTCTGGGGCTATAATCACTGAAGCTTTCGCTTCAACCTTCCCAACTGTTGTCACCTATGTGGTTGATACTCCTCGTTCCACAAGCCCAATCACTTTTATGAGCAACATGCTCTACGCATGTAGTATTCTCTACAAGACTCGGTTGCCTCTTGTCTTGGCTTTCAACAAAACCGATGTCGCAGATCACAAGTTTGCTTTAGAGGTTATCTTTCTTTTAACTGTCTATCAGTATTGAATCTATTGATGATCACCGAGCAGAGTTCCTATTTTGTTGTTGTGTTATATTCTCTATAATCCTTTGGTATTGATTTGGGTGTAAGCAGTGGATGGAAGATTTTGAGGTGTTTCAAGCAGCAATACAGTCTGATAACTCGTACACGTCGACCTTAGCTAACAGTCTCTCCCTTGCACTCTACGAGTTCTACCGGAATATAAGATCTGTAGGTGTTTCTGCAATCACTGGTGCTGGAATGGATGGCTTCTTTAAAGCCATTGAAGCAAGTGCTGAGGAATACATGGAAACTTACAAGTAATGATTCACTCTTCTCTTCTATATTTTACCCTCTTTGCAGGATCTGTCTGCAAGCTCCATGCTTATGATATGTGTTTTTTCTTCAGGGCTGATCTCGACAAGAGAAAGGCTGAGAAGGAGCAGTTGGAAGAAGAGCGAAGGGAAAAGGAAATGGAGAAACTAAGAAAGGACATGGAGAGTTCTCAGGGAGGGACTGTAGTGTTAAGCACTGGTTTGAAAGACAGAGATGCAGCAGAGAGTATGATGTTAGAGGAGGATGATGATGAGGACTTTCAGATTGAAGATGAAGAAGACAGTGATGATGTCATAGATGAGGATGATGAAGATGAAGAGATGAATCGTTTCTACAAATAAATTAAAAACCTCAAAAACCAAATCTTTCAGACTTTATCAAGTCGCTTGTAACTGGTTTTGAGTCACTGCCTTGTTTTCCCAGTCGTGTAGTTAAACCAAGAAACTGAACCTACATTGTCTAATAATCTAAATTATATAAACTAGAATTTTCGGAGAAGTATACAATTTGCGTCCATATATGCTGAAGGGAAACACACTTTTGTATCGACAAGAAAGACGCAGAAAACTAACAAAAACTTCCACATTATCCACAACTATAAAGATCAAGAGTCAATGAATGTGTACATAATCTGCCCTTTCAACATTATCTGAACACACTTAAACTGTGCACTGTGGCTGGTTTTTGTGAAAGATCAAGATTCAGTCTTGGTGGATTTCATCAAAAGGCGCATGAGCAAACCTCACATCTTCTGGCCGTGCAATGACGACAGGCTCATCAGCGAATAGGACTTTGAGGAAAGATGGAGTTTTCAAGGGATGTCGATCCGTCATTCGTGGATAAACAAACGCCAAGAAGTAGTATGCGTGACCAGCTATCATTCCCTGCATATTGGATGAAGCTCAAGGATAAGGATGAGGATGAACAGAGAGGGAAAAAGAGATGGGTGAAATTGAACTGGGAGAGATTGTGTACCAGAAAATCCCCCCAGGCACTTGCACCAACAAGGACAGAGAACCCAAGAAGCACCTGCAATGTCAGAATTTGAAGTGATTTAAATTATCGATCTAGTTTGGGAACTCGGAGAAGAAAATGAGAAAGTCCAACTCACCCATGGTAAGTATGCTGCTGTAAAAGTGAACAGGCCAAGGAAACTCATGTGGATATAAGGATTTTGTTTACTCCATACATAGACCTGCAGAACAGAGGAAATATATCAAGATGGTCCTGAGATGAGTTTTAAACCATTAGACAATTGGTTTGGTATTGCGGTTTGGATTATTACCATCATGAAAGTCAATGAATTGCTGAGGAAGATGATTTTGGAGAATGAGACGGACAAGTAAGGTATCATTCCACCAATGAGAACAATACCGGTTAGAACAGTTGCCCCGAATAAGAGCATGTAAAGAAAATCTGCAGTCTTTCCCCTGAAGGAGTTTTCTTCGAGGAGTTTGCAGTATCGAGCTAGAAAAAACATATGGAACAAGAAGTCCAAATCTGGAAAGCATTGATAATAAGAGAAAGTAAGTTAACTTCTAATTGAATATTACGAAGGAAATGAATTCAAACAGCGAGCATAACATAAGATCAATCGCCAAAGACGCATTAACAAGTCGCCGCAGCCTAGTAATCCAGGGAAGACGATTTCAAATGAAAAACAACACAATAACAATCCAAGAAGAGAAAGCAAAGAAAAGTTCTCAGAATTACCCATCTTTCGGAAATAAAGGAAATTTGTAACGAGGCGCCAGAATTGGTATTGCTTCACCACAAGAGTAGGATTTAGGTAGAGGTTATAAGGAGATATGATCTGCAAAATGTTCCACAAAACGTACGTTACAGTAGAAGAAGAATAAGAACATAAGCCATAACACACCACAACACTTGAGCTCTAAACTAAACCATTAGCCACCCAAAATTCAAATGAAGAGTAATCTTTTCAATCAAAAACAAAAACCATCCACACAAATGCGTACAGAAAGTCGAAACCAAGATTCAATTTTTTCAACAAAAAAACTGGATTTCAAAACATAATTTTTAAGCACACCCAAAAGAAAGAGATCAAAATCGATTCCAGAGAACAAAACAAATCAGAGCAAAGTGAAAGGCTTAAAAAACGTTTTCAGGCAAAAAAACTCACCCGTACAAGGATTCGAAAACGGAGAAAGAGGAAGCAATACATACCTCGAGCGAGCATCCGACGGTGGTGACTACAGCCGCCGTGAGATACGACCGGGTTATAATCGGCATCTGTTTGTACCATTCTTCTACGGCTTGAGCCATAATTTATCACAATTGATTCTATTCGATCACCAAAGAGCAAACTGAACATAAAATCTCAAACCAAACACAATCGAATCTCTAGAAGCTTCTCTGTTGCAATGAATTTGAGATTTAAATTAGCTCTACAAAAAGCTTTGAATTAACGAAAGCGACGTATACATTTTGTAGTGGAGATAAGTTTTGTTTTCTTTTCGCTTATACATTAAAAACAAAAAAAAGTTCGTATTTATCTGTGTGACAGTAGTTCAACGAATAATAAAACGCGTGGTTTACACGAACCAATCATAAACGAAATTCTGACGCCAGTGTTTGTTTCTACGAAAGTAAAAAAGAATCGTAAAACGTATCAGCGTTTTTATCTTTTGAAAACGGCATGACGTTGGTCTCGAATAAAATAAACGGCGTGATTGCCAACTTTTTGAAATAGTTGCAAGTTGCAAATCTTTTGACTTGTGTTTACCGTTTCCAATTTATTCCTTTAACTTTCGAATTTTCAAATTCAAAAACTCTGTGGATATTTTGAACGTCTCTCTCTCTCCGCTTCTTCACCGATGGATGAAAACGAACCACCGTGCGCTTCACCGGCGGCGCCGCGTAATCCGCCGTCATCGTTATTCACGGACATATCCAATTTCAAAACGCCGCGGCGTTCTTCTGTTGTAAATTCGAATTTCAATAACTCTCCGTATCCGCAGTTCTTCACTGCATCCAAGCAAACCCCAAAGTCTTCGTATTCTAACTTCCGTCGTCCTTCCATCGTTCCATCTTATACGTCTCGGTCTAAGGTCGCACCTTCGTCGAGGCGGCTGAAGGCATTCGAACTTCAGCAATCGCAATCTTCTCGCAAGGCTGAGTTGAGGAAAGAGAAGAGCCTTAGATCTCTTGCTAAATCACTTGCTGTGTGGCTCAATTTCCTGTTCGAAAACCCTGAAAATTGCGGTTGCGATCCGTTCGAGATTGACTCTGGTGTTGGTAGCGTAGGACATTCAGGCCAGGCGAAGAGAGATAGTTGCGAGGCTCTACGAAACAGTAAAGCCGTGGGAGTGGATACAATGTGGAGAAGCCCCAAAAGGTCGAGGAATTTAGGTTGGTGTGGTGAGAAAGGATCAGAAATTGGCTCATGCTTGACTGGTTCCAAGTATTCCACGCTGAGGGAATCATTAAGAGATGTGTGTAGCTTAGATGATTTGAAGCAAAGAATGCAATTCCACTTGAGTTTGGGAAGCTGCAAGGAGATACTTGATGTGATGACCCGAGTTACCAAGGTAAGCATTGCTGAATCTTTGTTGTTTATGCATATCACTTTGTGTTGTGTTGGACATGGATTTTATACTGTTTGTTCAATCTTATTGTTTTTGTTCCAGAATATCGATGAAGGGAGGATAAAAATGAAACCACAATGCCCTCTTGTAACTGATTTTGGACTGAAGGAGAAAGCCATCAAGGCGCTGATGTGCTATAACCAAGTTTGGCTTCGTTTAGGGTTATATGTTATCTTCGGCGGTGATTCCTTTTTGTCTGACAGTGAAGTTAACTCAGATCAAGAAATGGCATTCTTGAAGATGGTAATTAATAAGCAGTTTTTCTCCCATGATGGCCTTGCTAGAGCCTATGCCTATAACAAGATGGTTGAAGGTTTATACAGACCAGGGTACTATGAAGCCCTTGGAACCCTGATTTTGAAGAGGATTCTGTTGCTCGTCCTTATAATCGATAGAGCTAAATCTCAAAGCTGCCTTTCACTTAAGTATGGGATTGATGGGATAGATGGTGGCTCACCCCTCATGTTTTCAGAGAAATCTAGCATAAAGTCTAGCCATCAACTTATATGTGGTACTTTCTTAGATTTTGCTATTTAGTTTTGTCATTTTTCTTGGCTTTGTCATGTTTATAGCGGCTAATTTTCTATCTTCTGCTTTGAATATAGAATTCTTGTCTTCTGATGTAATGCATGGAGAAGGGAATCTCCTAGCGCATCTAGTGATTATAGGGTACAAAATACCTTATCAGCAGGTAATTTTTAGTTAAGAGTCTATGCAATGTCTTATATTAAATCTAGATTGCTAAGTATATAATGTTTTGCTCACTTCGATAACTGGAATGGCTCTTGCAGTCTCCTATAGTTGAATATGAATTTAGAGTGAGAGACTTGTTTGGTGACCTCCAAGATGGCGTGCGGCTCTGCAGAGCCATTCAACTACTTCTTCATGATCCAATCATTCTCACGGTTTGTCTTTCAATTGATTTTTAATCAAGAACTTCCAGTTATGTCTTATTTAGGGAGTGAGTTTTATCGTATGAGGCTTTTGATCAAACAGAATATGGTAATTCCATCCGACAATCGAAAGAAGAACTTGGCCAATTGTAGAATTGCACTTCAGTATCTGAAGGATGCTGGTGTTTCGTTGAAAGATGACGAAGGAATGACAATAACTGGAGAAGATGTTGCTGATGGTGACAGAGAGCTCACTATTTCACTGCTATGGAACATTTTTGTACATTTGCAGGTGAGTGTCTTTTGTTTTTCTTTGTCCAATTTTTAGTAGATTGCACGTGTCTTCTGATTTTCATTGGTTATGTGTGCTTTTTGAACTGGGCAGCTGCCACTTCTGATCAATGGGAGACTCTTGACTGAGGAAATCTACAAAGTCCAGGGGCTGGAACAGGTAAGGGCTACGGCTCACTTGATTTCCTTCGTTCTAATCTACAGATAATTCTTTCCAATTTCTACCACCGTTAGATAAGTTGTATCTATATGTAGTTTCAACTAGAAGACTTTCAATCAGATCTTTGATGGTGACACTTGTCTAGTTAGACTATTTTTTGCTCTCTTCAATTATTTCCTTTTTGGGTTTCTTTACAGAATAATCCAATTACCATGTCTACTCCTCTGGAAATGCTCTTCAACTGGATCCAGGTACCTTATTATATCAGCTTATTCTTATTACTGTCCTTACTATGATCTTCCTAGGATTTTTGTTTTCACCCAAGTTGTGGGTACTTTCTTTACTGATGTTCTATATGTCTAACCATGTACAATACTTGCATGTCTTGCATTCTTCACTCAGTCAATTACCAGGAAGTATGACTTCAACTTAGAAAGCTTTGCATCATTGGTTGATGGAAAGGGAATATGGTTCTTGCTTGACTACTATTTTCGTCGAGAAGTTTGCTGCCCTTGTCTTCACAAAGAGGTATGAAATGTTCTTAACTCAAAGTAAGTTTCATTGCATTGAACTTTACCTAGGCCATTTCTCTTCATGTATCTTATAATACGGGCCGTGCTATAATTTCTGAATAAATATTTATATCCAGGATCCTGGTGGTTACCAAGGCCCTCGATCAGTAATGTCCAATACTGACTACAATGATGCAGTTCAAAATTTCATTCTGTCGCAAAAGTTGACAGCACTTTTGGGAAGTTTTCCTGAGGTAATAATATTCAGCCTATGAATGTCTAAGTTCTTCTTAAGTTTATCCGGAAGAAAAAAAAGATTACTAGAGATATGAAAACTGAATTACAGTAGGTGCCCTTTGTTTCTTTTGCAAATATATGGTTTGCTTCAATTAGGCTAACATATTCTGTATGTATGGCGTCACGTTAGTGGTATCAATTTCCTGACAATAATGTTGATCTCTATAGGTTCTACATATTGGTGACCTACTGGAACATAATGCAGTAGTTAGCAACCAAAGTGTGATTATACTGTTGGCTTTCCTATCATCAAAGCTGATCGTCAAGGAGAATATGGTATTGCTTTATTACCAAAAAAATATGGCTTTCCTTGATAAATTTTCTGGATGGAAGTTAGCTTTTACATTGACAGGTTATCTTGAACATTCCTTCGTTTCTCAGGAGCAACTGAACTTTCATAAGTTGCTGTGCTCTAGATGTCAAGCTCAGGAGAAGAGATATTCGCGCATCAGTTGCAGCAGCTCTGAAGCAGTTAAAAATGAGGAACCAGACACAAAAAACGAAGAAGGTTCCCATTCATCTATTTCTTACTTTCCCTAAAGTATATGAGCTTTGAAACGAGGAGCTAGATCTGTTGAGTTAGATGCCTTCAAGTCTATCAGTGATTTGCAGTCTTTTATTTCCTTTTATTATATGTTGGTTTCTCATAGTTGCCACCTTAGTTTCTTATAGAGTTTTCAGCAGTTACAACTGGTTGGATGAAGCAAGCATGCTTGGTGATAATATACATGTATCGTTGGTATTGACTGTCAAAAATGTGATGCTACTTGTAGATGCTACTAAAAGTTTCCAGGCAATCAAAGCCTGGTGGCAGGATATGGCCAACCAAAATCAAAATTCTGTTGGAAAAGCTAGTAGCCATACTCTGCAAGGCTCCTTGTCTAGCAAATGCACTACGGATTTCCAACGAGGTGATTGAACTTCTATATCTACTCTTCTCAACTTTTACATCATAAGCTTGCTTTTGGCAACCATCACCTTTTTATGATCATTATAGATGGAACTTGATTGTATCATTGTATTTTGATTCAATGATTATATATCTACTTTCTGTTTCTTGGTAAATAGAGTATTGAATATTGAAATCTATCCAGTATTTGACTAACCTCTTGGTTCTTGCTTACAGAAGGTGCAGCAGTGGTCATACAAGCGAATCTTAGGGGACTTCATGCACGCCGCAAGTTTAGAAAGAAGATGAGTGCAATCCTATACTTACAAGCTGCTGTCCGGACATGGTTATTAGTGAAACATATAGAAGTTCTTGAGAAATTAACTGTTGAGGAAGTTACTTTACATCTATCAGGTAATTATCTGTTTGTGAGTATTCATTGCCATTGACGGATCAACAAGTTATTCCCTGGTGAAAGTATTGTTATTCCTGCAGAAAGATCGGCCAACTTAAAACCTGTAGCTAGATATGTCAAGTTCATTGTTGAACGAAGTCGCTTCATCAAGTTGAGGAAATCTGTTTCGGTCATTCAAAAAGCTGTAAGGAGGCATCAAGCGTTTCTAACCACTTCTGATATGTGCACTCCACATCAGAGTAACCTTCATCATGAGCTGAAAGCAGCACTAAAAATTCAGCTAGCTTGGAGGAGTTATAAGGAAAAAGCTAGCTCTTCTATCATCATCCAGTCTTATGTTCGTAGGTGGATTACACGCAGAATGAATTGGACATACAAGCTTTCTTCCATACTTATTCAAGTAAGTTCATTCAGGTCGTCCGATGTTTTGCTTATATACTGGCCATTATTCAGTCCTCAGTTGATCATTAAGGCCATATAAAAAAAAGTTGTAGCTCTTCTGTTACCCTCTGCGAGTCCCAACTTGTTTCATCATTTCCTCTTTGTCACTTCTTTTTGTCTGCCTTGACATTTCTTGTTCCTGTCGATCATTAGCCTTTCTTTTCGATGGATGTGTCCCTTGATTTTAAGCTATCCTTACATAAAGCCACAGCGAGATTCTGTATCTCTGATTGCTGCTTCTATGTGTGCTCTACCCCTGCTTTATTAACTTCCTGCAACTAACTGCAGAGACACTGCCGTGGTTGGTTGGCGAGAAGGAAGTTTTATCTTCAGAGAGAAGCAACGATATGCATTCAGAGTGCTATCCGAAAATTTAACTGCATGATGTCATTTCATCGCTATAAACATGCAGCCATGGAGGTTCAACGGTTCGTTAGGGGACACATTGTTCGACGCAGGCTTCAAGGTGCTTAAGCCAATTCTTCAGGACCTTCAATTTAGCTGATTACATATACTTTTTTCTGGATGGACTATTGGTTGCTTAATATGGTTTTTCAAATTGAATTATCACAGGAGCTTCTTATCTCTATCCACAACTCGACAATCGCGTTTCAATACTTTCAAAACACAGCTTTGGGATGACAAAACTGCTACATTCCGTCATTAAACTGCAGCGTTGGTGGAGATTTCTCCATTCACAGAATGTGAGAAGAAAATCAGCAGTCTTAATACAGAGGCATATTCGAGGTTTGTCTGCCAGGCGGAGAACTTCTATGGAAAGACGCTACATTGTCATGATTCAAGTAAGATATAACCAAAGCTACTTTTCATCCTTTGTCCTTCTTCACTATCACTAATATTTAGCTTTCTCTGAAACGAAAATTTTGAAGTTTCTTCGTGTCATTATTGGCTAAGAGTTTTCTTTTTCCACCCTTGAATCTATCAAGGCACACTGGAGAGGTTATCTCACACGCAAAGCCTCAAAAGCTCAAGTTCTAGATCTGAGAGTACGAATGCAGACTTCTGCAGCAAACATAGATGACAAGAAACGGCTTATAAACAAGCTTCTTTCTGCGCTTTCGGAGCTACTGAGCATGAAAAAGGTCCACAACATTCTACACATTTGTGAGATTTTGGGTGAGTTTTATCAGCTTCCTTTATTTACAAAATTATGTGAATGCCTGAATGGACTATAACGCTTACTACCGAGAATGTTTCCTCTACAGATTCGGCAACAAAATACTCTGACAAATGCTGTGAAGAGCTTGTGGCCGCTGGAGCTATAGACAAGTTGCTAACACTGATCCGGTCTGCAAGCAGAAGCATCCCTGATCAAGAAGTTTCAAAACATGCACTTTCAACTTTGAGTCACCTTGCTCGTTATCCACAAATGGCAGATGAACTAATCGAGACGAAAGGATCCATCCAGACAATCTTCTGGGAACTACTCAGGTCTTCATTTACTTATAAAACCTACTCTTTATGATTGAAGTTTCATCTTTTCTCACTCTTGCGTTGCTGTGCTCTTTTTTTCAGGAACAAAGAAGAAGCATATTTCATTGCATCAGATGTTTTGAAGAAGATATGCAACAGCCATAACGGCGTAGAAGCAGTTCGAAAGCTTCCTGCATTGGTAAAGCGGTTACACGCCTTAGTTGAGGAGCTAACTCGTAAGGCAAACATGGAGAAACGGTTAGTTTTATTTTTCCGTGTTCTTGTCTGAAATTATTTGAATGTTTACTCTATTGCATAAGGTTAGATTGAAATAAGAAAGTATGAATCAAAGATGACCTAATCTAAAGATATTGTTTGTGATTTCAGGAACGGAAAAGGTCAGAGTGGAAAAGAAAAGAGTGAGAGAAGATTAAAAGAAGCTGTTGAGATTCTAAAGCTTATAACCAGCAGATGATTTTTTGTTGGTTTGGTTTCAAAATTCAGTTGTGTTTAGTTTTGTTTGAAGTGCATTGATCAGTGCATTGCCACACACAACTCTACTCTGTTTAGGTTATGTAATTAACTTGGCTTAATCAGCATCATTTCTTTTGTCTATGCCTATTGGTTACAGCTTCTTGATTCGTGTTAGATATGACTTCACCATGAACCGGATTCATAAGTAAGATTCATATCGTCAAATCTTGAGCATGCCTCTTTTCTTCAGTTCGGCCAGAAGAATAAGCGCTTAGATCGTTGAGCTCTTAAGTCAAGTCAGAGTAATTTTGCCCTCTAGGGCTTCTCCCCAACCTAAAAACCCTAATTTAAACCTCTGAGGTATTGGAGAGAAAAGGCCGATCGATTTGAATAAAAACAAAAACAAAATGGCGTTGGCTGTTCTTCGATCTTGCGTTATGTCAAGTAAAACAATTGGTGTGTCTCGTCAACTACGGCAACCTGTCGGAAGAAACCAGAGTATAATAAATTTGGAGATCGGGATTGGTCGGGTTGTCACACTCAAGGTCCGTTGTTAGTTGTTACAATCCCTTTAATCAAACTAAATTCAACGTTTAATAGTATAGCTATCAATTAGGCGGGCTGTCCGTGGACGGGCTGTTCGTGGGTGGATTGTCTGTGGGCTAATACAATCCAAATCATTACGGATTGGTCATGTTTTTTTTTGTACAACTGTAAATATCATTAATAATGAATGTTAGATTTTATAATAAGCAGAATCTAATTTATGTACTACTTTGGCAAAAAGCTCAAACCATGAACATGTGTTATGGGGGACCGAACCTTGTGAGCACTAATCTTTAAACGCTTAAGTTATACTCACAAGTAAGAAGAATATGGTCTCGGATTTCCTCTAACCTGGAACAAAGGCAACATAATGTCGTAATTTGAAAACCCCAAGAGTCTAAACGAACTTTTGTGGGTAATCTATTTAAGTGAGCAATCCACATCGTGAAATAGTGTTTTGGGACTTAACATTTATACCAAACCAGATCTGCCTAACTCTTCACATCTGCCCTCGACCTCATAGCTTCCCAAGTTAAGGAGGATGAGAAGCTCGAGCTACTAATCCCATCAGTACACCAATCAAAAGTATCTTCAATCGAGCTTGTGGTGGGAGGAATTACCGTAGTGAGATCGAGCTTCATCGGACCTAAGAGCGGCTAAATTCCAACCTCGACTATTGCAAGCATCAACTACTACATCATGTAGCGGAATTCTTAAACTTCTTGAACCCATATTCCCCATGTAATTTATAAGTTGGCCGAGAGAGGTCTAAACATCAAACCATAAGCAAATTGTCTAATAAATCTTAGATGGTTTAATAAATCTTAATGCTTCAAGTCTAAGCTTTAAAAGCTCTTTCCAAGTCCATGAATCATGATTCGATTCTTCCACTGCCCATAAGCTTTTGTTTCTCAGATGGTTTTTTCTTTGCCAAGCTACCCATATATAAGGATTAACTGTTAGAGAACAAAAGTCATACGAATTTGAGACAGAGCGCTCTGTTCCATACTGAGAATCTTCTAAGACAAAGACCTCCTTCATTTCTCGGAAGACAGACAGTACTCCATGCAACATTTGCCACCTTTAAGTTATCAATGTTACCTGACCATAGGAACTTTGAGCAGAGCGATTCAATCTTCCTTAAGTATAAAGGCGGATATCCAAAAATTCACTGTTCCAGATATAACCGACGCTAACAACTGCACTCTTCCATCAAACAACAAGGTTTTAACAGCTCAAGTTATGAATCTAACTGTAATTTTGTTCAACATGCTCATACTCATATATTTTTAGCTTACGAGACATGAAAGGCAAGCTTAGACAAGTATGACTCAGATCTTTTTTTAGTGCGGTCATAAAATTGTCCGTTGTCTGTGCGGATGTACCAATTCATAGCCCATATGGACGCGGACATGACCAATTGACAACTTTATTTAATAGATATATCATATGAAATGTAACATCTGTCACAAATAACATTTAATCATAAGTAACAACAAAATTGTCAAAACTGTTAAATTAGCAAAACCAATTTCTAGCTAATTAAGACATCAATGATGATCAAACACAAAACAGTGCAATGAACTCCCACACTAGATGCCATGGTTAATTAAGTCATTACCGAAACTGTCTTCTTCTTCCTTAGTTGCTTTTGTTTTGTTTCTTTTCGCTAGTCTTTTTCTCCATATAGTTTATATTTTAAATGAACCGGAATTGAATCATGTCACATTTGTTGGCTTCGAGAGTACAAAGGTTATTATAATTATAGGACATACGTTGAAGGAAGATTGTTTAACGATAAATTGGAAAGTGAAGAACAAAACATGCACACACAAGGAATCATAATACCACATGACACATGTGACATGTGACATGAGTAACCTAACAAGCTCACACGGCTAGAAGAGATTCTTGATTTCTTGACCTTGAGGGAGATGAATTACAAATCTGAGATTATTGAGAAGAATTAATCTGTAAGAATTTGAGAGAGACACTATTGACGCAGTGACATTCGTCGGTAGGAGTAGAGAAACCTTCTCCTTTGAAAACATGGCCAAGATGTCCATCACATAGTCCATCACATACTCCACATGTGATCTCCATTCTTCTTCCATCTGCTTCCGGCTAAGTAGATGGATAAAACATAAACTTTGTTTAAATAAAATGGACTTTTGCATGGGCGGTCACTTATTCTAACTTTCGTTAGCATGTTAGCACTTTTGAAAACCTTAGTAGAAAGTAGTATTTTCAACCCAAAGATGCTCCTGAACAGTACGGTGTGTACGATAATGGACGGTACACGATATAGCAATAAGAGGCGTGCACGATGGACGGTACATGATTTTTTTAAAAATGCTACTTTCTACTACACTTTTAAAAAGTGCTAATATGCTAATGAAAGTTAAAATAAGTGACTCTACAACCAATTAAGTCTAAATAAAACTATCTTTCATATGACTTTATATACAATTTGACGGATATGGCAAAATATGTCAAAACAATTTCTTATGTATAGTGCAAACAAGATATTATACGTATATATGGTGCAAACAAAAAATGTCAAGAACCCGAAAAAGAGAGTGTATTAATAATTACAGTTTGGTTGATAGCACTGGGGATGCCGTCGAAGAAGGCCGGCCAGCCACAACCAGTGGCGGAGGTAGCTTTGTAGGAGGGGAGTCAATTGATACCCATAAAATTTTAATAAATAGTGTTAATTTTTATTAAATGTTTGAAGTTGACCCCAACCCAAAACAAAAACTGACTCCTCTAAATTTTAATTCAATTACAATCTAAGAAATATTTTAAAAATACTAGAAAACATTAATTGGTCCAATTAAACTCATCAAAAATAAATATAAAGTAAGAAAACTAAAAGTATGCTCATTAAAATGAGTTAAACTTAATTATATTTATTCTTGTTATATATAATTAAAATCGATTTTTTCCATTACATTGTCGATTAGAATCAAATTAACACATAAAAAATAAAATGTTTGATAATTTAAGAATATTCTTAGTGATCTTACTAGTATAATGATGAAAACAAAGAAACGTCTATCTCATCTTTTGGTTTATCAACTTTTAAAACTATACTTGAATTGTTCTACTGTGATTACAATTGTTAAAAGGTGTTTATTTACAATAAATATCATCAAAACTTAATTGTATCGCTGATATATTTTGAAGTGATTGACTAGCTTGTTTTATTGAAGAGAGGCATTTAATATTGTAAAAAACGAAACATAATACCTTTTCGATCTCTCCAGCTTCATTACATAAACAGATCCTATTCTTGTCATGGCAATGACGGCAACAGCAGCTCCAACAACTGGCTTTGTCCATAAACATGACGAGGAGTGGTGTGCGGTATCTGTCTCCAGAGCAGTTTGGTTATCAGACAAAAAGGCGTAGAGTAATCCCTTTTAAGGTTTAGCTCAACTGAGCTAAAGATCCAGTTGAGCTGACGACATTTCCGTCATTGACCAAGTGTCGTTAGCTCAACTGGAAAAGTATCCAAGACAAAACCTCTGGTCACATGATTGAATGACGCTTGGGATATGACCATATAAAATGTTTTGACCATGGGCTTGGAGATGTATGGGCCTTGGTCCAAAACCTCTAATAAAAAAATGTGTTAGCTTGTGTTTCAAGTGTTCTACTAAAGATTTGGTTTTAAATTGTGATTCTACATTTAAAATGGGTGGGGGTATAAATAAAGAAATGCAAAAAAATCTTTTTAAAATTAAAGAGACAGGAGAATCACCCAAAGAAAGTTAAGAAACTACTAAACCAAAAATAGATGGTATATGTCATTATGTATGTTATCTTAGTTGGTATAGTTGGGATGTATGGTTATGCAAAGTTAAATAGTTAGTGTAGTTGAGTTCAAAAAATAATAGTAGTAAATAATTTAGGTAACCGTTGACGCAATAAATCTTTAATTAATCTATTATATAATGGAGGTGGTGATTGTTGAATTGTGACTGTCCTTAATGTACAATATATATTTTCATTTTATGACGATGTGAAAACATTTTTTCATTTTATTATTTTGAGGGGTCACGTTTTTTCACTCTTAAAATTCGGTCTCGTTGATATTTAAAAGCCTTTCATTGAACAGATAATTTTTAAGAAAATAAGTTAGGAGCCGATGTGTCCATGAGATTAAGAATATTGCTGTTTTCTTAAGAATATTGCCGTTTAACACTGCCAAATAAATCTTGTAATTTTACATAGATTGCAAAATCAATACTGGTCTATATAAATATATAAAAAATTTCACTTTGAAAATATTCTAAAAAAAACTTCGTTCTATATATTTTACGAAAAACAAAAAAAAACTTCGTTCTATAAGAAAAGAAAGTTCGATATATATCATATTTAAAACACAGATCGTTAAACTTTACTTAGAGTCGGCAAAGGAACGTAAAACCACTGAACAAAAAAAAAGGAACGTAAAACTTAAATATGTGTTTAGTAATGTAAGCTTTTAACTTATTAAATTTACTGGTTATCAATTTTTAAACAAATCAAAAAAAAAAATGTAGCCTAAATCATTCGTTACTACTATTAGCCAATTGGCAGCATTGGTTGACCAAACACACATCCCTGTCAGTATGATTCAGACAAGTTGAGCAAAGCGTTTTTAAAGCTTCTGCACGTATTATTAAAACATTTAAAATGTATAATATTTGTGTGTATATATATATATATTTTTTTTTTTATATTTGAATATTATACAAATAAGACCCGTGAATTAATATACACATAAATGAACATGAGTTTGGTGTGGTAAATATAGGAGTATATACTAATAAGACATTTTGCTTAACTTTTTTTACGAAAATAATTACTTCTTCAAAATTGATATCATCTTGTCACATTGTATTATTAGTATCGATGTTGAAAATCAATATACCATGCCCACCAAAATCAACATAGCTGTGATTTTGGTAGGTTATTCAAATTTTAGCTGAACTTTAACTCTCTTATAATTAAAAGTGTATATTTAAAGGAGTAAATGTAGCCTACATACACGGTGTATGATACACCCGTAATTAAGAAAAGAAAATCCCTTTAATAAAGAATTGGAATACCGAATACCCACGAACGCATTTATCAAATCTTTTTTTTTTTTTGGGGGGGTGTAATTCATCATACCTACTATCTACAGTACTATTTGTTTTTGTTAAACAAAATTTATTACTATCTACTATCTACAGTACTATTTGTTTTTGTTAAACAAAATTTATTACTATCTACTATCTACAGTACTATTTGTTTTTGTTAAACAAAATTTATTACTATCTACTATCTACAGTACTATTTGTTTTTGTTAAACAAAATTTATTACTATCTACTATCTACAGTACTATTTGTTTTTGTTAAACAAAATTTATTACTATCTACTATCTACAGTACTATTTGTTTTTGTTAAACAAAATTTATTACTATCTACTATCTACAGTACTATTTGTTTTTGTTAAACAAAATTTATTACTATCTACTATCTACAGTACTATTTGTTTTTGTTAAACAAAATTTATTACTATCTACTATCTACAGTACTATTTGTTTTTGTTAAACAAAATTTATTACTATCTACTATCTACAGTACTATTTGTTTTTGTTAAACAAAATTTATTACTATCTACTATCTACAGTACTATTTGTTTTTGTTAAACAAAATTTATTACTATCTACTATCTACAGTACTATTTGTTTTTGTTAAACAAAATTTATTACTATCTACTATCTAAACTATTAAATACTGATATGATTAAAGAAATCCAAACTTTATTATGTAGGACTTGCATAAAAAACAGACAATACATTAAAGATAAAGAGCATACAAAGGACAACAACAATCACGGGAGCATCACACATGACTAGGAACATAACAATATCAAACGTTCAGACTCGAAATTTGAAGATGAATTGGTCCAATCAGCAATATATGGATACTATCGATTTATCAGGAAGAAGTTTCGGAAGAAAACTTGAGAGAAACACTGTTGACGCAGTGACGCTCATCGGTCGCCGTGGGAAAACCTTCTCCTTTCAAAACATGACCTAAATGTCCATCACATTTTGCGCATGTGATTTCCATTCTTCTCCCATCTGCTGTCTCCGGCTGATATAGTATATATATATGTTAAATTAATAGATGCAAAATCACAAGAATGTATGTTTTAAGTTAACGTACAGTTTGTTTAATGGCACCGGGAATAGCGTCGAAGAATGAAGGCCAGCCACAACCAGAGTCGAACTTGGTGGTGGATTTATAAAGAGGAGTTGCGCAACCAACACAAGAATAGGTTCCTTCGTCGAACAATTTTGTATACTCTCCTTTGCCTCGTTGCCTAAATCATATCACAAAACATTACAATAATCAGGAGGACCGCCTTAGAAAAAAATTGATCATATATATATATATATATATTTAACAAATAATATTGTTTCCGCATTATTGAGCCGGACAACTAATAACAGGTTAAAGTGACTTTTTGTTCGGCTGATATAAGTCTTGGACCAACACTCAGACTAATTTTGAAACCTCTAGAACATTATAGTAGTATTTTTGAGAAACATGCAATGAAAACAAAACTTAAGAAGCTTGCTTACTCTGTGCCCTTTTCTCTGAGAACTCTAAATTGTTCAGGAGACAAAACCGCACGCCACTCATCATCGTGTTTTACAGATCCAGTTGATGGAACCACCGATGTTGCCGTCATTGCCATGATAACGATTAGATATAATAAGACGCTATCAAGGCGACCGAGAGATGGTCGTGTGTTTGGAGGTCTTCTGAGAAAATGAAGAAATTTGATTTGTGAGTAAATAGAACTACAAAGGTGGTGGGGGTATAAATACACATAGAAAATAATTTCTTATTTTTTGGGTCTATAAAGTGACGCCAATATTCCTAAAAAGTATTTTAAAAAAACGTAAAAAACAATTAGGTCACAACTCATACGTAGATCTAGATCTAGTTGACAGCAAGTATATAGAGAGAAATTTAGCTGAAAAAATAATATATATATATATATATTAATATAGAGAGAGGGGTAGAGACATTATGAGTCTCTCACCGGATTTCTCAACTTGTTAACAAAATTATACATATTCTATTGGGTTGATATTTCAAATAGTTAGAAATCATCCCAAAGTTTCTCAAATATGGATATTTCAACTTTTTTTTTTGGTTAAAGGGTTTAATTTCAACTTAATTGAATGAATATCTCAAATAGTTGAAAACCATATTCAAAAGTTTCTCAAATCTAGGTATCTCAATTTGTTTATATATATTTAATTAGATGAATATCTCAAATATTTGAAATAACCTAATTAAATAAGTATTACTATTTTTCCTTTTCAATAAATTGAGATACCATGAAATGCTTCCAATGGAAATGCTCAAGCAAAGCTAAAATGGTGGAAGTGAAGTAGTAAGTGTGAGGACTTTAATGGTAGTGTAATATTTTTATATATTTAGATATAGGGGCACGATTTTTTGGTGTCTGCTCTGCTTTTGTCCCGTTAAACGTAAAAGACAGTATTTTCTTGAATAAAGATAATATATACTAAAGTATTCAGTCTTTCTTTGTTTGCATCAGAAGATTAATTTTTAGTTCATACTTTTCTAATGAATGAGTGTAGCACTATAATTTTTTTATTTTTTATTTTGGTATCAAGTAGCACTATAAATTAGTATAATGTACCACTTTATTCATCAACAAATTTTTTTTTAGAAATGAATTGCATCAGTTTCCGAGTTTAAATTAATTAGAGTAAGAAGGATAAATTCTAGAAACTGAATTAATTATCGATGTTGGTTGTAAGCAGGCCCGGCTTAACACCAAGATCGGACATTGCGACTGCCCCAGGATCCACGGGTATAAAGGGCCTATTAAAAAAAAAATTAGTTTTGATATATATATATATATATTTTAAAAATAGACATATATATAA
>PKML01029532.1:297076-321853 GCA_002933935.1 Eutrema yunnanense | reverse complement strand
TTTCTAATGAAATGTTTTCATTAACCGAGAAATGTTTTCTCGTGTATATATGTTGGAATAGTTGTGTCTTAAACGAACAACATGAGAGAAGAAAAGCCATACGTGCGACGTTCGCATCTTGGGCCTTGTTTGGGCCCGTGGACTTTTTGAGGTATCGATCGATACCCCTTGGTATCGATCGATACTCAACAGGCCGACTTAAAAATCGCAGCCGCCTAAGATGATCTGGAAATATTCCTTTTCTGTCAGGGAAAAACCCTAGCCTCTCTCCTATATATACAACACGATTTTCACCTAAAAAATCATCCTCTGATACACAATAAACACATTCTAAAAGTTCTAGCAATAGTTTCTTCAATTCCCTTCTGTCTAGAGAGTAAGTCTTTATTCGAGAGTATCGTAGTTTAATGTTCGTTAGATCTGATATCAAGTGTAGATGATACAGATTACTTTGGTTGTATCATGGGACTCATGGATCTATAAAAAACCCGTCGCACTACGGGAGATTCTTAGAGTTAAGGAAAGAGATTCATCTCGGCTCCTTAGATTTATTATTGCTTTATCGTTTATGAATCGTCTGTTCCTTAACTGTTTATTTACTTATTATCGTGATTAAATCTCTCCTGTCTATTGTGCTAAATTTTGGTCCTACACCCGGATGTGAAGCCTCTTAGAGATTAGTCTGGACCCAAAGGACCTAGGATCACTCCAGAATTTAACCAAAAAAAATAATAATTCCGGAAGTAAAACCAAAAATAAAAATACAATTGATTGAAGTCATTGTTGCATTAAACACGTGAACGCACGAGAATCCAATCATAATACAATAATGCTCCTTCACAGCTAGATAGATCATTTTTATTTTAATAACTAAACCCTACGCGTTGCACAAGATAATATTTTTAATCATATATCAATACGAATCGTTGAATATAAATATAATTATTTGAAATTTTTAAAATTATTTATATTAACGTTTGTAAAAACAACAAATTACTTATTTTATTAAGTGATATAGAACATATATATTGTTAAATATAACATTTTCTTTCAAAAAGTAATAAAATTTTTAGATGAAACCTTCATAAAAGAAAGAAACGACATCGACGACTATCATATGATCTTTTATCTCAGAGAAAATTCTTTCCATATCTATGTCCCGTGAAGAGATCTCCTTAGAATCTTTAATGTTTACTATTAACCTAATTATACATATGATTGAATACCAATGAAAACTTACCACCACCGCAAAATTAATGTAAATATGCCAAGTTTAAACATTAGTTGCAAATGTGTAAACATAACACCAATGACGTTACAACATGTTTGGTACCCACCGAAACAAATGCATTGTGCCATAAAGAAATTGTCTACCAAGTCATAAATGTTCCTATCTCATATGACCAATTACGTTGCATGGTCAAGCAATTTAATATTTTTATATTAAAAACTCATTAATTTCACATGCTAAAAAAATTAAATAAAAAAATATTTTTTTTTTATTTTAGGTTTGTGCATATATATTTGATATTTCTGAACTTTAGTCAACTTTTCTTCACACTTTTTATCACCAATTCGTTTGTTATCTTGCACTCGTTCGCTTTCCGACACTTATCTGTTTTCACTTTCTCTTCATTCACATATAAAAGATTATAAAGCTTATTGAATTTCAACTCATTGTAGAACTATTTTCTCATTTTCATCTTCATACACTATGTTTTCTCTTATCAATTACATGACATTTTTGATGCTCTATTAACTATATATTAATATATAATTTTATTTTTATCCAATCCCTATTCAATTTTTTATTTTGTTGTANCATATTTTTATTTTTATTTTTTATGAAAGATAATAATTATAAAAATTGAGTGAATTAATTGAGTCATTAACTTTAGTGTAAAAGTTCTTCTCTGTTTTGTAATAAAAAAAAAATAATTATTATAAAGTGTGTGAATTAATTGAGTCATTAATTTTACTTTTAGTTTTCTTTTTTTTTCTTTAGTTATAATTTTTTTTTTTGGCTGATGTGGACACCCTAAATGAAGAATGAACTCTCTTATTATATACTAGTGTGTGATCCGCGCTACGCGCGGACGTGAACACAATTTTGTTTTTAAAAAAATTGATATAATATTATTTTAGTTTTATTAGTATGATTGTTAATGGATTTGTCTCTATTAGCTTAATAAATGTGGATTGTTTATTCTTAAGTTTTTTTCCTTTCTTAATTTTATGTTTATTTATGTATTTGTTTAATGAGTGATCCACGATTTGATTTTTTTTTCTGTTGACTATTTATTCAATTAGTTGGTTTTTAAAAGTTAAGTTTTTATCATTTTAAAGTTTAGGGAATTGTATATTTTTTAACCCAACTGAATACTAATAAAATAAATACTTCGAATTAGGGTTAGTTTTGTATAGTCCGAAAGTTAATTCGAATACTAATCAAAGGAAAGTTAATTTTGTGAATTTAGAATTCTCCGACCTTTTAAAAAAAAATACTTCGAAATAAGTCACTGTATTTTTATCTTTTTTTACCTAAAACCGAATACTAATAAAATGTTCAGAATTTACTATTATTCATCTTCGATGATCCAATGTTGGTGACTACAATAAATACTTCGAATTAGGGTTTGTTTTGTATAGTCCGAAAGTTACTTCGAATACTAATAAAAGAAAAGTTAGTTTTGTTAATTTAGAATTCTCCGAACTTGAAAAAAAAAATACTTCGAAATAAGTCACTCTATTTTTATCTCTTTTTACCTAAAACGGAATACTAATAAAATGTTCAGAATTTACTATTATTCATCTTCGATGATCCAGTGTTGGTGACTACAAAATGAATCTAATTTTATTTGAAAAACTATTTAATTTCTATAACTAATTTACTATCAAAATCATCGTAGATGTGTAGGTTAATGTGAACATTTGAGGTAATATGGGCCAATTTGGAAAAATATAAAAATATGGGGTCGAGCGTCGATTCAAACATTTAGAGAGAGAGAGAGAGAGAGTTCTTGTGAATAGGATTATCCTGTAAAAAACATTACCCACTGCTCTAAAACTAAAACCCTCGTCTTCTCCGATATCTTCCCTCATCGCCTGTGATATTTCACTTTCAATTCAATCAGAAAGGGTGTGATCCGCGCGGACGTGGTAAACAATTTTTTTTAATCTAATGGTATTTTATTTTATTTGGTCTATAGTTAATTTAATTATCTCTATCAACTTAAGATCTGTGTATTTGTTTTTTTTGTTTTTAATTTATGATCATCTATGTATTTATTTATTGGATGATACACATTTTTACCTCTTTTTTTTCTTTGGTGATCAATTTTATGCAATTAGTTGAGTTTTTTAAAAGGAAGATATTTACATTTTAAAGTTGCATAATAATTTTTTTTATTTTGTTTCATGTGAAGTTATTATTTTTGGAGTGTTTCATGTATGATTTTAACCCTATTTATGTGTGCAATATGTTTGTGATTCCTAAATCTATTTTTCTTTTATTTTTGTTGAAAAAGATTTCCATATATAACTGATTGTTTGAAGTCACAACATTTGTTTGATTTTATTTAGAATAAATCTAATCCATAATTTATAAACACTAAATTCTATAGTTTTTCTAAACTATATAAATAAACTGATAAAAGTAAATTATTAAATTGAAATTTCTTTAGATTAATTCAATATAATCTATCTTCTATTAAGTAAATGTCTTTTCAAATTCTAGGGAAAACTATTGTATTAATGGATGGTAATTATTATGAGAATTGAAATATATTTACATCACATGATATATATTTTGCATATACAAAGCTTTTATTTTCTTCTCCTGTTGTAGTTACATTTATTTTTATTTTTTTTGTTAAAAATAATATCACAAAACACAACGATCTTAAATTTTTAAACTTAATTTATATTTTCGTGTAAATAATTTTAATATGTTTCTTAGTTTTTTTGGCTCTTATTCTCTTTTTCATAGTTATGTATAATTGCAATTATTATGTAAGTATACCTAAATTTTATTTATTTTTCTCTTTATTAGATGTAAAACTTGCCAACTTATATTTTGGTTTATGAATTTAGTTACATATTTAACTTATTTGTTTAATTGTTAGGACTTGTTTGATATTTTAGTTTTTTTATAATATTTGCGATACAACTTAACCTAATTAAGTATTTATAAAAGTTGAAATATATTATGATAACCAAATTGATCAAACCTGTTATTATTTCAAAGAACTATATTCATATAAGTTTATTTATTTTCTGGTTTCATTTAGAATATGAATAATGCCTTTTCAAATTTTTTTCATAATGTTAAAACCAAATCTATAATTAATATATGTATTTAGTATGTGTATTAAATTTTCAGGATGCTGAGGTGGTAGCATGAGAAGAGAGAAAAACTTTATTTATATATATAGATAAGACTATAAAGGTGAAGGTGATCTAGACTTTTACTACGTATTCGACTAATTAATCTTTTTAAGATGAGTATAGCCGTTGAATAACCTATTTACTGTGTTTTCTAATGGATTTAAAATATAATACTATTTCAACTGACCAAGGAATAATTGTTAGATAATTCCACACTTAAAAAGAACATGTTATGGAAAGAATATCCTTATAATTTTATCCTATCAATCCCTATGATCACTTCCATCAATCCCTATATATAATTTCTCTTATCATTACTACCATAATATTTCCTAGTAATTACTTAGATGATAACCATCTTGTATATATATGTCTTATGTATATTAAAGAAGATATGAGAGCAGTACAATTCTTTCCATCTATCTCTCATCACATTATCATGGTATGAGAGCCACAATGATCTAACGATTGGCCTCGTTTCTTTTTTTTTTTCTTTTTTAAGGCCAAAATGCTTTCATTATTTAAGTCTATCATAGACCTCTGAATCCGAATCACAATGATCTAACGATTGACTCCGTTTTTTTTCTTCCTTTTACACAAAAACGGAGCCGATCGTTAGATCATTGTGGCTCGGATTCAAAGGTCCATAATAGATTTGAATAATGAAAACACTTTGGCTTAAAAGAAAAATAAAAACAAGAAACGTAGCCGATTGTTAGATTATCGTGGTTCTACTACCATGATAATGTGATGAGAGTTTAGAAATTGGAAGAAATTATATTGACTCTCATATCTTCTTCAATATACATAGGACATATATATATATATATATATATATATAAAAGATGGACATAATCTTAATTAATTATAAGAGAATATTATAGTAGTAATTAGGGGTGGGCAAAAAAACCAAACCGAACCAACCGAACTTAAACCGACCCAAACCAAACCATATTCTATATATAATCCAATCGGTTGAAGTTTTTTTCAACCCGAACCGATAGCCCAATGTGTTTTTGTTAACTAGTTAATTAATAATATTAAAAATATAAACACATATGGTGAGATTTTCGGTTCTTCACCTAAAACCTTTAGGATAAAGATCTTAAACCCACATTTTTATTTTTTGTTTTCAACTTCCATTTTTTTTCTTAGTTTTGCTAAGGTAAATGATTTTTTTATAATATGTATATATTAATCCTACAAGCCTATAATGGCTCATATAAGAGATCAATAAACATTGGTTCGTATAATTAACTTATATTTAAATTATTGACTTGTTGCATGTTTATTTTGGTGGCATGGGAGAGTTGAAGCCATGAATTTTTTTATTTTGATTAAGTGAGATAATTTCAGTTTGGTTTTCGATTTTTAGGGAATAGTTTTTTTTATACTTTCGTTTTGTTTACGTTTCGTTAAGATTCTTGTTTTTATAAGTTATTTTTTTAAAAACCGAACTAAAACCAAACCAAATTACAACCGAACCGAACTAAACCCAAACCGAACACAAACGAATCAAATTTATTTTGACTGAGTTCGACTAGAGTTTTATACAACCCGAATCAACCGAACCGAACCGAACCCGAAATTAAACCGAAATGCCCATCCCTAGTAGTAATGATAGAAAAAATTATAAGGGCTGAGTAATTGATTTAATCGATATTCTTTCCTTTTATATATAGAACCGATCATTTGCCTAAACATACTCGACAAATCCTCAACGCTAGATAAATCATGACACATATTCTTATTATTTATTGAATTTTGATTAATTAGTGACGTTACAAATATACAAAATAGCTGAATAACTAATTGTTCCACACAAGTATACATACACGTTATTATTTATTGAATTTTATGAAATTTTGCATTATTTTCAACTTTTCTCATTTTTTAAATATTGACAAAGGTGATTTTTTTTGTTGTAGATAATTTTTGTTTAATTACTTATTTCCTCCGTTTTATAAAAAGTGTCATTTAAAGTTATTTTTTTGTTTAAAAAAAATTATCGTTTTATATCTTTAATTTGATTTTTCAAATTAATTTTTAAATTTGTCCTTTATCTAAAGCTAATAAAAATTAATTATGGATATGTTTAATAGAAATATATTAATATAATTTTAATTTTTTTAATATGTGTGAAATATATCAAAATGGAGTACTACTTTCTATTTGAACATTAATGGAGTATTACTTCTGTGAAAAAAGAAAGAGTATAAAATATTGTCGAGCTTGTAAAAAGAACTCGAACTTCGCCATTTCAGTTTATGTGAGTTTTACTTTGTCTGTTTATTGAATTTATTAGCCCTGGGCATCAGTACTCGTTATCCGCCCGACCCGCTCGATCCGTCCCGTACTTGGTCCGTAAAACCGGGTATCCGACTCGTCCAAGCCAAGTATCAAGGCGAGTTAACCAACTACTTGCAAGTAACGAGACAAGTCCAAGGCAAAATTTTTTTTTGACTACTTGTCCCGTTACCCGGCTTGTTCCCGTTACCCGGCTTGTTCCCCGTTACCCGGTTTGCTACTTGTACCCAAGACAAGACAAGTAATGGAAAAAACAAGGCAAGTAATGAAAAACAAGGCAAGTAATGAAAAAAAAACAAGGCAAGTAATGTAATTACTTGTTAAACGGGGACCCGTACTTGCAAGTACGGGTACGGGTCAAGGTACCCGCAAGTATCAAAAATCTGGACGGGTACCTTGATTCAGCGGGTACCCGTTTTAGCGGGTCCAAGTACGGGTCAATATTTTCATTACCCGTACGGGGCGGGTTAAGTAGCATGTCGGCCAAAATAAGCGGGTACCCGCCCCGTGCCCAGACCTAGAATTTATCATTAGGTTCCACGTATTAGTTATTTTTTTCAATCTATATATTATTCCACATACCCAATTTTACCAACTTGAAGTATAATAAATCGTCACACCAAACAAAATAGTATAAATATGACATCTGAAAGTGGTTGTGAATGTGCAAGTTGCAAAGTCGAACTAAACTACTTAACTAAAATATAATATCTTCCTTATATAAATTGGACGGTTTATTGTTCTTTTGTTGTTGTTAAAGGGTGTGTTTATTATCAGTGGACCATAAATTAGAAAGATTTGTTGCTAAAGAAAACTAGCTTGGAATGATAATAGTTTGGTCTTGTTTTAATATGATTAGTCTATAAAAAAACATATCAATGCACCTAACAAAATATTACGTATGTTGCTTGGTCATACCAATGCAGGATTTCTAACCAATCATAAAACCGTCAAAATTTCATCGGAAATACGACAAAATTAAGTTTGTCTAAAATTCTGTCAGAATTACCCATGTTTTCTTGTAGTGTATGTCACAGTGGGAATGGGAAGTGACTTGTATATTAAAATATATCATGTTTATATTATAGATTTCAAGCATCGTTTACATATGATTGATTAAGAGAACTGATGCGCCTGTTTTTTTGTTTACTGAGCATAGTGCGGTGGGATATTGTAATGGTGTTATAATTTATAAACTCAACCAACTAAATAATGGAAACATGTTAGCAGTAAAATTATATATTCGTTATGTGAAATTATCCAGCGTGATTAGTTGATCGAGGAAAAACAAGATTATGTTGGAGGAAGATGAGTTTTTGTTATCGAATTTATTCTTTTTCGACTGTTGGAGGAAGATGAGTTTTTGTTATCGAATTTATTCTTTTTCGAGAAAAGATGGTTAACATTTTCTGCATCTATCAACAACGTTTTTGGTCTCATGATGAAGATAAACAGGTATATGCAACTTGGAACTCCCTTGTATCTTTAGGCCATCTCCAACCATGCACCAAAACACCAAATTTGGTGTTGATTCTTCTCCAATGATGCACCAAATCTTTTTTTGGTGTTTTGTGAATAGTGTTGCACCAATTTTTTTTTGTGCAACACTATTCACTGCACCAAATATTAAAATATATTTTTTATTTATTTATATAATTTAATTGTTATTGACTAGTTAATTAAATTTTATAGTTTGGTCATTTGGGTACCGTTCGGATTCTGATTCAGATCAGTTTTCGGATTTTGATATTTCAGTACTAGAGATGTAGGATCCATTCTGATAATTTAGAATTGCACAGAATATTGTTATTGATATGCAAATTGATTTTTTTTTTGGACATCATATGCAAATTGATTAAGATTAAAAATACATAACAAAATTCAAAGACCGGGAAGCTCATATTGAACTTCGAAATGCATTAATTGAACAATTGCGGTCGGAATATGTTAATTCTGAGAATTAGTATAATGTAATTTATTTTCCGGTATTTTTTTTTATCGATTGTAATTTTTTTTTTATCGAATATAATGTTATATCGAATTTGAAGTTAATTTATTTTATGAATAATTAGTATTTATCATAATTATTGAAAAATAAAGAAAATTTTAAATTTAATAATATAATAATAAAAAATATTTTTTGGTATGAGATTTGGTGTTGTGGTTGGAGATGAAATAAAATACTATTCACTTTTACACCAAATTTGACACTATTTACCTTGGTGCTATGGTTGGAGAAGGCCTGAGCATCACCATCGGTGATATCCAACCGAGTGTCTTCCCGAATTTTTATTTTTTTATAGTTTAAATAATATTATATTTATTAATATTTTATTATCTCGAGGAATCACACCGCGACACGTGGCAATTTCAGGAAGGCACAGTGTCTTCGCAGAGACACAAAGAGACTGTGTTTTTTTAAATTTTATTATAAAATATGTGGAAGACACCCACTAGTTAGAGCATGTTCAATGCAGATCCGGAGGGATCTTGCAAGAGTGTCTAAAGATTAAATAATATTAAAAATAATGTTTTGGGTGTCTAAAATGTGTTTTTGGGGTCTAAAATTGGATCCCATTTTTGACTTAAGACCCGGTGATGTGCTTGTTTCTGATTGGTGGAAGGAAAAAAAAAAGAAGGGGAGGCACAAAGACAACTATACAACTATTTTAAAATGTCCAACAGAAAAATAAATCTGGGCCAGCCCAAGTGCCACAGTTGTTTAGTTAGACTCGATTAGAAGTCTGAAATTATACTTTCATTTAATTAGACTCTGTTAGAAGTCTAAAATTATACTTTCATTTAATTAGACTCGATACGAAGTCTGATACTTGAACTGATCTTAATTAGACTCGATTAGAAGTCTGAAATTATACTTTCATTTAATTAGACTCTGTTAGAAGTCTAAAATTATACTTTCATTTAATTAGACTCGATACGAAGTCTGATACTTGAACTGATCTTAATTAGACTCGATTAGAAGTCTGAAATTATACTTTCATTTAATTAGACTCTGTTAGAAGTCTAAAATTATACTTTCATTTAATTAGACTCGATACGAAGTCTGATACTTGAACTGATCTTAATTAGACTCGATTAGAAGTCTGAAATTATACTTTCATTTAATTAGACTCTGTTAGAAGTCTAAAATTATACTTTCATTTAATTAGACTCGATACGAAGTCTGATACTTGAACTGATCTTAATTAGACTCGATTAGAAGTCTGAAATTATACTTTCATTTAATTAGACTCTGTTAGAAGTCTAAAATTATACTTTCATTTAATTAGACTCGATACGAAGTCTGATACTTGAACTGATCTTAATTAGACTCGATTAGAAGTCTGAAATTATACTTTCATTTAATTAGACTCTGTTAGAAGTCTAAAATTATACTTTCATTTAATTAGACTCGATACGAAGTCTGATACTTGAACTGATCTTAATTAGACTCGATTAGAAGTCTGAAATTATACTTTCATTTAATTAGACTCTGTTAGAAGTCTAAAATTATACTTTCATTTAATTAGACTCGATACGAAGTCTGATACTTGAACTGATCTTAATTAGACTCGATTAGAAGTCTGATAATTTTTTTTTAGACATCCAAATTTGGGTGTCTGCAATGTACAGAGTCTAACTGAAAGTGTCTTAAAACACAAAACTCAATTAAATAATACTTTAGACACCCAATTTTTAGACCCCTCCGGATCTGCATTGTACATGCCCTAAAGACTTAAGAATCAATTCACCATCAATTTTTTTTGTCTCATTCATAAGAAAATTAATATCCATTCTCAATTATATAGTGCATGTGAGTTTAATGTCCTTATTTATTTATTTGAACATTAATGTCCTTATTTTATGACAGTGGCAGGATTGATTTCATAACCTGTTCTCTTTTTAAAACTTAATAATTATTGAGGTTAAATGGTCTTCTAAATGGACCCCGCAAAATAATATCATCGACAACACAATTGGTGTCATATCTCCAACTTTAGAAAGATTTTGCTCTAATGATAAATTAAACTAATAAACTTTTGATCAGTCTTTCCTTGCGTGAAATGCGTCTTGAGATCTATCTCTCTGGAGACTATGAAATTTTTTTTTTTTTTTTTATTAGGAGGTTATAGGCCGAACCCGTAATCCACAATTAGGCCCAGAACTATTGTACAATCTTCAGTTAATTTGGGCCTAATTCTGGAGACTGAAAAATTCAGAAGTGAAAATAGAGCATAGTAAGAGACGAGAACAAAACGACTAAACGAGATAGAGTGAGAGATAGTAGAACTGGAAACTAAAAGATTAAAAAAATAATCGAGGATTGAGAATACGAGAAGCAAACAAAATAGGATGAAGAAAGTAGAAAAAGGCCTAACACATAAAAATTGTGTCACTCTCGTAGATCAAACTTGCAATGTGTCAATCATGCAAAATAACGGTACTAGAAACTATTACTTTTGCAAGTTTGTTTTGAGGAATCAATTATACAAAGTTTGATTTAGACGAATTAGTTCGTTTTTTTTATAGAAGAGAATATGAGTATTTGCGTTTGTGTACTGTCCAAAATGATCTAACACTTTCTCTTGCAAAATGACAATTTTACCCCATGTTGATACACGCGTGTACAGAAATTTGACTGAAAAGTGTACAGTCCACAAAATGGTAGATCCTTAACCACTCATTGGAAAGTGCTAAAAAAACTAAAAAAAATTCGAAAAAGTAACAAATTAGCAAAGAATTCCCAGAGAATATAAAAGCAAGCCGTTTCGTTCGAATATTTCTGTTTGGTCGTCTTGGTACACAAATACTCAAATCCCCATATGCCAAAATTCTGATCGAGATTAAGTAACTTTATTAATTTCACCAGCTTAGGGTATGATATCTAATATGACAAATACCAAGAGTCTCAAGACTTTATACAACGACCTTAGTTATTACTAGCCGTCGAAACTAAACACTAGTTTCACCGAGCAACACAAAACACACACACACAGAGAAAGAGAAAGAGAGCGAGAGAGAGCATCACACAACACACATTATTTCAGAGAGCGATTCTCTGGTGTGAACTTTAGAGAGATACTGTTGACACAGTGTCGCTCATCGGTAGGAGTAGGAAAACCTTCTCCTTTGAAAACATGACCGAGATGTCCTCCACAAGCCGCACAAGTGATCTCGATTCTTCTCCCATCTGGATCGGGCTGAGTTAAACAGATATATATTTTCAGCAATTGGTTTCTCAAATCATGATTTTTTTTCAAATGATCTCTTTGATTTGATGGGAATCTTACTTTTCGGTTTATAGCACCAGGGATGCCGTCAAAGAAAGCTGGCCAGCCACATCCGGAGTCGAATTTGGTTGCAGATTTGTATAGAGGAGTTCCACATCCTGCACAACAGTAGATGCCGTCTTCGTATAGTTTGTTATATTCTCCTGTTCCTGGATATCTACATTTACGACGTGCGTAAAACCGTTAGAATTTGGGACTTGTTTGCTTTCGCTCAACTCTACTTCTCACCGTATGATAGTCATTACCACAGAGAAATTTCTACTTGAACTTCTTTTGCTTCTTGCTGTTAGTGTTAGAGAAACCAAGAAAGACCATCAAGGCAGACCAAATCAAGACACAAGACTAAGGAAGAGCATATTCTCATGTTCACACAGAGAAATCCTACCTGAGACATCTTAAAAGAAACCGAGACAACCAGATACGACAGAAACAGAGTTTTCTTGTTTGAAGAAAAAGTGAAAACTTTAAATTCCACAAACGACGCTTACTAAACTATCAATTTTTATGAGAGATATAGATGCAGTTACATGCAGAACGATTCAAATCACTCTTAACTCCAATACATCTATATATATAGCAACATAATTGTGCATCATGAGAAGAATCTTAAATCAAATGCATGAAGACCATCTAAAGCAAAGACTAAACCTGAAATCAAGAAGGCATTTTCTAATATAACAAAACCACATTTATAATCTAACTCTAGATCATCAAACAAATTTCTCAAGCCAGATGCTGAATCTAATCGGAATTGAACACATCCAAGAACACAAACACTTAAAATCCCCAAAAACCAGACAGAAACTGATCCACGAAATAAACCGCTGAAAGAAAAATCTCCTTACTCGGTGCCTTTCTGCCTCAAAATCCTAAATTGCTCAGGAGACAGAATCGCACGCCACTCCTCTTCTGGCTTATTAACCGATCCAAAAGCAGGAGAAGCCATTGCCAAAACACGACCACCGTGGAAGCTACGCGAAGGAGAGAAAGAAAATCGAGTGGTGGCGAGGGAGAGAGAAGGTCTAACGAAGGCTTTAATGGTGGAAGAAAAGGTCAAAGACGTGACTGAAGATCCACGCCAACACGTTATCACGTTCAACGCCATTGTTGTCTTTTTACCATTTCTTCCTTCTTCTTCTGACAGAGCTTTTAATGATTTATTATTCTTGTCTCGAATCTTCAGTTAATTTGGGCCTAATTGATAAGGCCTTGAAGCCCAAACTATACTCGTGTTAAAACCGGCTTTTGCAGGTGTGTTTGGTCATTCTTTCTTCTGTTTCGCGTTGCCAAGAGGAGGAGAGTGAGATTCCAAGTTATAAAATTCACATGGAACCTGACAAAAGTTAAAATTCACATGGAAAAATTAAGCAACGGGCTGGTGAGAGAGAAGAGTCGTATTTCAAACGTTGACAGAAAAAATAAAAAGGAGTCGTATATAATAAAACATGAGCATGAAGAGTTTGACCTCAATGACCCAAAAATTGATTTTTTATTTAAAAGAGTATCAATTTCATTCTTCTTTTTCCAACCTTACGCCATTGTGCAGACCGAACATAAAATTGGAACCAAAATTAGTAAGTGGGTTTGCTCGAAAGTTTTCAGGGTTTCACTGTTTTTGCTCACCCATCGATTTCGATTCAATTGTTAGTATATTGGGTGTGATGAATCAAAATCAGATGAACAGAATTAAAGGTTGAATATTTTTTTTCTTGGAAATTTGTAGTGTACCCGAAAGTGAAAGCTAACGACGAAACTGGTAATTACAAGCAGAGGGGTTCTTGTCTGCAGTCGAACTATCTCGAATCTCGTAAGTTCTCTCTGTTTTTTTTTTTTCCCATCTAAGTTTGACTCTTTCTATTAGTTTTAGAGCTAGAAGGTTAGGGTTGACTCGGTTTAGGAACATTGACTTGGTTTTTGTGCTTTGTCCTTAGCTAACAACATTGATTGAATTATTTCACCATGCAATTTTTCAGAAGAAACTGTTTTTGATAGACTCTCTTTTCTCATTTGTGGCAGAGAATAATCAAGAAGAAGAAGATTTTCAAATATATGTGGCTAAGATTCCTAAGATTTACATACCAAGTGTCCTCCTGTCTGAAAATGAATCCAAAGAAATGACAAAGCATATCAGAGGAGCTGATATTGAAGTAAAACAAAAACCCAAAGCCAGTCCGATCCTACGCCCACGAGCTGTTGTATCAAGTCCCGGTATGGTTTCTGAGCTGATTCTCTTAGGGCTTTAGCTTTAGTGTCACACAATGTTGAACTCAATATAAATCGAAAACAATAACTCTGCTTTCGAATTCTCTTCTTTAGACAACGATGCAATGATCGGCAGCATAAACAAAAGCGAAGAAAGGAAAGCTAAGAAGGGTTTGAAGAGTGATGATCAGATCCGGAGCAGAGCTTCTTCTCAGCGTAAGAATATCGATAACAGTGTGAAAATTTCCCGTACTATAGTCCCTAAGCAATCGGGAGTCCATTCTAGAGATCACAAATGATTTAACATGTTTGTTGATGATTTTAAAGATTCCTTCATGGTTCCCATCAATAAGGGTCTCACGAAACCAAACTATATATATATACTTGGGTGATGAAAGGTATACTACTATATTTTTTTTTTCATTTCAGAACATTCATTCACATTTTTGAAAAGTACTGAACATGTATACACATTGGTAATGGTATCACTCAAGACTCCATTTTCAGAAACTTTGAGTTTGAGGTCAAACCTCTCTCATGTGATGTAACTATTGTTTTAATTTCCTTTTAAGACATAAACTTTTAGGATTTGGATTGTTAATTTATAAACTGCACATAACGTTTAACTACCAAGAAAAAGATTACACTAAGAATAAACCAGACTTTTAAAGCAAAGATCAAACTCGTGTTGACAAAAACGGAAGAACAAAAGCGACTTTTAAGCAGCTCTTGCAAGAACTTGAAGGCTTTCAGGAACATCAGAAGGATCAATGAAGAAACCTCTCCTTCTCAAAACCCTCTTTGGTACAGTCACAGTCAAGATACCGTCTTCATAACCAGCTGATATTCCGGTTATATCTATCGATTCCGGCAACCGGAATTTTCTCTTAAAACTCCTAACGGGTGATCTCTCCGTCGCCTCTGTTCGTATGATTAAGTATATCGAATCTTCGATCTCCACTTTTATTTCTTCTTTCCTTAAACCTGATAATGAAAACAAAAAAAAAAAACAGAATAGAGATAATGAAAAATCTCCAAGATGTGTGGTAATATGAATATACAACTTAGTTAGTACTATTACCAGGAAGATCAACAGAGAAAATGTGAGAATCTGGAGACTGAGACCAACGAATATGATCCTCTTGAGAAATTTGGTAGCCATTAAGAGACTGAGAAGATAGAACATATTCCCATGGTGTCGGTTGCATTGTCTGAAAATCCATTTTTTTCTTCTTTTCTTTTTGGGTGTATTTGTTTTTCTTGTGGATTGATTGATTTTGGATTTGGTACCTATTTATAGTAAACAGATTCCACCACTTGAACCATTTGAGCAAGTTGTTGTCTAACTTTAAGAAGTTGATAATAAATGAAACAAAATTATATTTAGCGGTCTGTATTACTGTCAAATAGTAATAAATAATTATTTTGAGCATACAAATATTTCCAGCCACTCATTTGGTTCGCACGACTCCACTATTTGTTTTTTTTTCCTTTAATTTTATTTATTTCATTACAAAACTGTTCTGTTAAAATGTTTTTTATATTTGTTAGAAAAATATTAATTAGTTTAGCGCGTTTAAACTTTCATTAATATATTTCATTTTTTATATTTGTATTTGCTATTGATAAATTGATTATACATAATTTTTCTATATCATTTTAATTTTACATAACTAATTATAATTATTAATATATATAATTTTATTTTTAAAATGATTACAGTTAAAATTTTAAGATTTTAACTTTGCAGTTAACTAACGATTTTTATATGTTTATGATTAATTAATATATTTTTAACCATAATTAATATATTTTTCGGTTGACAGTTACAGTTTGATTACGATTCGAAATACGATTACGGTTCCATTTTGGACATACCTAAAATAGATACCACTTGTTTAATAATATTATTTTCTTAAAAAATAATAAGTAGAGAGTACAATTATCTTTATTAATTCAAAATTTCAAAGAGGAAAATTTGCAGGACGGTAAGAAAAAAAAAAGAGAGAAATTGCAGGATCCGTCTTAGTGTAACTCTTACTCAATTATTACCCTTAATCTTAGGGATTAATTACATTAGTGCCACTACACTCGAACACGCAGAGGGGTTTATCGGTGGGTTTTATCACACTTGTTCTGAATGATTCAGCTTCTTCTCCTTTCTCATGTAAACCCTCGTTTTTGGGGGTTTCACGTTCGATTTGGCTTAACATTGTCAATGTGAAGATGGTTTTAAGGAAGGCGAAGAACAAATTAAGCGCGATTTTTAATGTTGCGATGAGAAACGCCGGAAAAAGGTCTTCAGACGCCGGCAAGACTGCCGAAGCCAAAGCCGGAGATTCTCAGGAGATGGTGGTTACTGGAATAGGTACCTTCTACTTCTTCTTCTTTTTCATATGCTTCACAGATTTCTCCGATTTGAGCCATATTTTAGAACTGGGAGTGTCTTTTCTATAGAAAAAGAGTTGAATCCGATTCTTCATCTTCCCGTTAATCAATTTATGGAACAGAATCATGGAGTTTGTCGGAGATGCTCTCACCGCATAAGTCTTCCATCGATTCGTCCATCACTGGACAAGGTACCTCTATTCTCTCTCTCTGCTAGTGGAATAGATTTTGTTTTTAGCTGGATGATGTTTTAAAGTGATCGATTTCAAATTTGTTTCATCTTGTTTCCAATGACTTTTGTAGATTTTGGGGAAGCGGCACTCGCGGGTCACGTCTCGTCTTCGTTCCATGGTGGTATGTACGCCTCTTATCTTTTGTGTTTCTGTGTAATGTGATTGAAGTCAAGTTGTTTGATAAATGACTCCACTCACATTCATCCGTCACCTTAGTACTATAGTTTCATGGATAAATGTTCTTTTGAAGAACACATCGGAGCTGTCAGCTTTCCTGTCTGGGAAACTTTCATGGTGTAGTCCATTTGATACCTTTTGTTTTGTTTGCACTGTGAAATGTAATGATTGTTTCAGTTAGATCTACGGATAGTAATCTTCTCCCCGAAAGAAATGACCATGAAGGTTCTTCGAAGAACTCATCGGAGCTGTCAGCTTTCTTGTCTGGGAAACTTCCTCCGTCGACAAGTAAAGCATTTGTGTCACGCAGGGTGCAGACAGAGAATTTCAAGAAAAATCAGTCACAGATTTTGAAGAAGCTTGCGAAAGGTTGGGCTCGGAAGTTGGGCACCGAGACTATGTTTGAAATGTTGGCTAAAATGGGAAAAGAAGCGGATGAAAAAGAGTACAATGCAAGGATTCAACTTTGCATAGAACACGCGAGGAGAAGCAATGATGCTGAATATGTTCTTGATCAAGTTGGGAAGGCTATTGAATTTCTCAAAGAAATGAGACAGCTCGGGTTCTCTATAGACGAAGGAACTTATGGGCCTTTTTTTAAGTACTTAGCTGATATGGAAATGGTAGAGGAATTCCAAATTTTCAAAGATTTCATTAGCGAGGCATGTCCTGAGTCTCTTGGGAAACTTGTCTACTATGAAATGCTTCTTTGTATCCAAGTCAACGATGAAGAGAAGATCCATGAACTTTGCAATACAATTGACGATAGTGGGATAAGTTTATCAATCCTACAAGGTACGCCCATACACGGGACACATTATTATATTCATTTAAACTCTGGTATTTCATTTGCTCTACTCTCAAGGTAACTTTTTGGTCGTCAAACAGAATATTATTTGGTTGCACTGTGTGAGAAAGACAGAAAGGAAAATCTTCAGAAGCTCTTAGAGATTGTCGACATAACAAATATATCTTCACCAGACGTATTGAATAGCATATTTGGATACCTTGGAAAATCGCTATTGGAGTCTGTTGCAATGAAGTTACTTTGGGAACTAAGAGACTGTGGTAAGTGGATATAAATAACCTGTGTGGTATTTTACCGTATTGGTATCATGAATTTTGAAGCTGGATGTATACTCATTATATAGTCTCTGAGACCAATTCACATATGATGCAAACCAAAGTTTACTCGCTTATGACTCATTATATAGTAATGTTCAATCTCATGCGATCATTTATATTTTAACATGGTTTTTTTACATTTTCAGATGGAGTGGAGACAGTTTCAGATCTCATATTTAGCTATGCAACTTGCATCCCAAATTCAAGGGTGAGGACTTTCTATATATATAATGCATGCCAATTTGTCGAGGCTGTTGTTAACTCAAGTATTTTCCTTGTTTCGTTTCTAGAAGATTTGCATCTGGTTTTAACTTTTAACATTAATATGGTAATTTTTGTTCATGGACAATGTTTTTTGCACCCAAGTATCGCCCTAGATATTTTTGGTACTGAAATAGATATCACTTGGGTGTGTTAAATCAATTTAATTCCAAGCTTTCTGTGAAAAGTGAAGTCTGCTAACCAAATATTCTATCTATCCTTGATCTGTTGAAATCTTCTAGCTAAATATTATCTCTCTTCTGGTCTTTTGTTATTTGATTTCTTAACTGTGCTGACCACATTTACCTTGGTAATCGTGTTTTCTCCCCGAGAATGATAAATAATATATCCATTAGTCAAGATGTTTACATCTATTTGGATTTGAAATTTGCAATCATTTAGGTCTTGAGATTGTTAGGTCCCAACATGCTTTTCATGTTGGGTATACTACAATCTTGGCCAGTGTCCTTGAAACAACTCAATATTTACAAAGTAAAGTGAGTAACTAAATAACCAATCATTTATATTGTTTGGAAATGGTAGCAGACTCCATTTACAGAAAATGAGATTATAGTTACTCACATCTCTCAAGTAGCACTAAGTTGTTTAAGATAGCCTATGGCTCCTAACCGTCCATGTTCTTACTTATCTTGATGACTAAAGGTAGAGGATGCCATTTTGAAGTTTAACAAGTTGCATGAAGAACTTGATATCGTGCCTTCATCGACATCCTATGAGAAGCTTGTTATTCATCTTTGTGACTCGAATGAGGTAATTGTACGCGTCTGTTAAATTCAACTTTCATTTGGTGTTAACTAATGACTCCATAGTTAACTAATGATAATTCCTGTGTGTCGTAGGTGGTTACTGCTCTTGATATAGTTGAAAATATGTGTGAAGCAGGCCTGGTAATATCGGCAAACATCCTGCATTCATTGTTACATGCCGTTGAGCAGATTCTTGAGTTTAATTTGGTACCGATCTCCCTTTGCTTGAACCATGTTCCTTGGACTTCGTCCCAAACTTTTTTTGACTGCCTTCATTATCTGTTCTACATCCAATTGAATAGCTATTTAGGCTGGTCATTGATATGCTCTTGAGAGATCAACAACATTTTCTTTCTCATACTCATGTTAACCTGAGCTGTGTTTGGTCATACTTTTCTTCTTTCAGGTGCAAAGAATCTATTCAATAATGAGCAACAAGAGTGTGAAGCCCGATAGTGAGACTTTCAGGAGATCAATAAATTTGTGCATAAGAATCAAAGATGTAATTTCTTTTTTTAATTCTATCAGCTTTAGTTGCTTTCTGTCATGAAATTTGTTTTATAGACCCTATAAAATGAATATGAATGTGCTGTTTCTCACAGATGCCACAATTGTTTTCCAACCATAAAAAATTGCTCTCAACCTCTCGGTTCTGTGCAGTTTGAAGGTGCATATAATATGCTTGGTAGTTTGAAGAATTTCAATTTGGCACCGAACTCAAGCATGTACAATTCTATATTGGCAGGGTATTTCCGGGAGGTAATATCTTTATCTCCCTTTTCAATTCATTCCCTTGTCTCACCTATTATACTATTGTAGGACAAGTATCGTGTTAGCGTTATTTATATGATTCCTTCAATCACTAATGTTGAAACATGCATGTAAATAAGGTTGTTGCAATACTCAAAGAAGCATGTCTCGTATAAAATTTCTATTGTAGCATAAATGTATTTCTGCTAGGCAGTTAGCACTTGTAAAACAATTAATATAGCTTGAGACCATGGCGTTGATCTCTGAAATTATCTGCAAATTCTAGACTGATGGGTAGTTCATTTCTGTGTGCTCCGTATTGTCTCTTGAGTCGTTATTGACTGATATTTTTGTATGGTTTTGAAGAAAAAAGTGAACAGAGCCTTAATGGTCCTCAAGGAAATGAAAGAAGCTGATGTTAAACCTGATTCCATGACTTTTAGCTATCTAATAAACTATTGCGGCCATGAGGAGGCTATTGCGGAGGTAATCAAATTCACCTCGTCCGAGTCTTTTCCTGTTCTTCTAATATTGGGGCTGAGTACCTAATGACAATCTCTCTTGTTGTGTTGTCAGTTTTCACCAGTCGATATATACATAAATAATGCTGGAGTATGAGAGAAATTTAATCTGTGTTTTTTTTCTTATTCAAAGTATTATGAGGAGATGAAGCGAGCAGGACTTCAATCTAATAAGCACGTTTACATGTCCCTTATAAAATCATATACATCATGCGGACAATTTGAGAAGGCAAGACAGGTAAGCATGCGTATTATATGTTACTTTAAAGTTCTCAAATTATTATATTCATAACTTAGTGTAAGAGCTCAAGCTTTGTTCTTACTTTAGGTGCTCTTGGACCGGGAAGTTCCGCCAAAGGATCACGATGAGCTGAAAAGTGTGCTTATATCTGCTCTGGCATCAAATGGAAAAATAACAGATGCTTTAAGAACTTATGAAGAAATGAAGAAAGCCCGCTGCCCCGTAGACCCAAAAGCTATTATATCTCTTATAGTACGTCTGTACTTTAAGTCTTTAATCATATGTTAGTGAATTACAGATACCAATACGATATCGCAATGACCTCAAATTACTTTTCTGTAGGATCACTCTGATTCAAACGAAGAGTTGAGAACCTTGGTTCAACTCACTCATGAGCTGCGTGATTATAAATGGTGGATAGAGGGTTTCTTTAAAATCATCGTGTTTGCTGTTCGCAACAATAAGTCAAGGTACAGTAGACTATGCGTGATCTATGTTTAGTTCACGTATACCCCATCATTGTTTATGTTTCATTCAACACCTTTTGTGTAGCTCTATTCTTGATTTGCTGAAGCAGACCAAAAACCGCTTCTCCAAGGATGACATCGCTGTGGAATATTGGTTTGAAGAGGTCCGATTCTATTTCTCTCATAAGTTTTCAAAAATTGTATACATTCGATGAAATCTTGGATCATTCTGGGGTGTATCATTTTCTTAACTCATGGCATCTTATTGTTGAAATCAGGTGTTTAAGTCGATAGCAGAAACAGAGCCTAGTGATGTAAAACTAGGGCTGGACTTGGTGAGCTTTATGAAGGAAGAGCTTGGGTTATGTCCTTCAAGAAAATATCTAGATTTTCTTCTACATGCTTGTGTCAATGCCAGGGATAAGCCGAGCGCCTTACTGGTATGGAAAGAGTACCAATTTGCGGAACTTCCTTACAATGTCCTCAACTATTTAAGGCAAGTGTTCTTTTATTTCCTCTTACATTGGAAAGAATGATTTTGAAATGGACAAGGTTTAGAACTGTCCAAGAGAAAACTCCATTAAAACTGAGGTAGCTCATTGTTACAGCCCTAATCATATCTACAAGAGTGTGATTTTTTCTTCTGCTAAGAGAGTGATGTATAATGGGTTCTTGGTTTTATGGTTTCACAGGATGTATCAGGTTCTAGTAGCTGCAGAAGATTCGAAAAGTGCAGAGGCAATGGTATCGAAGATTCCTAATGATGATAGAGATGTCAAATGTATAATTAAAAAAAGCCGTATTGTATTTACTCCAAAACCAAAAAAGCAAACGTCTAAAAAGAAACAATTAACTCGCCAAGCAAAGTAGGATGATCAGTTATAACCTTCATTGTATGAGATTTTGTTCAGGAATGAACATGATTGCCACTAGAATGGCTTAAGTTATTCTTTTATTCTACCGCTTTGCAACATTTAGACAGTCATTTATACATTCACCCCGACGATGAAGCCATTGCTGTAACACGGAAGATTGCTGGACTTCGCACCAGTCCTCACAGGTGAGCGGAAAGGGTTAGGAGCAACCGAATGAGAGATATTCAGCCCTGCGTTACGCAAAACCGCCTTTGCATTTCCGCAAGCATCTTCTGTCTTATCAGTGAAGAAACCCGGGATGCGCATATTGCTCACCGCCTCAACCGCTCCTCCCCAACTTGAGTACCCGTCCAGGTCACAGTTCAAGGCTACAACGATGTCTGGTGAAGTCAGGTATGTTACCTCGTCTTGGTACAAACCTTTCACAAAGCTCACCTTAACTCTACTGTTGTTTGTCGCTGAGGTGGTTGCTATTGTACCAGATAAGTCAGATGGAACTTCAGGTCCGACCATTATGATCTGTACGGTTCCTAACCCATTAAGTAAGTGATTGATCTCTGCAAATGCTTTGATCCAGTCGAGTTCTCGTTCTGGACCTAAGTAATGGACTGTCACTTCTTTCCCTTTGAGCAACAGATTTTTGGAATGGGTGCTTAGTGTTGTTAATATGTGGTAAAGGGTTAAAGGGTAGGAGAGAATATCAGAAACTGGGCTTGATGGTGGTAAACACCGAAGATCATAATAATCTGACCAATTTGACAGGAAGATCATACCCGGGGAACGCCGGTTGTTCAGATTCTGAACTGGTAAATCTTGCGGATAATCTCCGTCATCAAGCCCTCCCCATGATTCAGATTGTGCACCTGAGGAACCGTTTAAGAGTCCGAAAGGTCGGTGAGAATAGCAACCGCATTGTCTTCTCCACATTCCCTTTTTATGGATACCTAAAGATCCAAGCCATTCACATGGGTTTTCAGCATAACACGAGAAAGTGAAGATGTTTATCTTGAGCTCTTCTTCTCTACTCATCATAGCTTCATAGAGACTACAAACACTCCGATGCATCTCTCGCCAGTGCCGTTTCTCACAGTCTGAACCACAGTAGATGGTTGCACGGCAATGGATACAACAAACAGACTCATCACTATGAACAGATTTCTCACACATTGTGCACCGTCTCAAACCCGCTTCACCACCATAACCAACTCGCAGATTGGTCATGCCTGAAACTATTTCCAACTCATCATCTTCGCCTCCCATTACTGCATTTTTCTTCGACTTCTGTTCATATGATTGACCAGGAGGATGCGAAACCGTGACAGCAACAAAATCATGTCCTTTAAACATCTCTGGTGGCCACTGAACATCAACAGTCTCGATCAAAGGAGAAAACTTAATCATCCTTGGCAATCCCCTGACTTGCTTCTCCTCTTGAAGCAGCAAAGGATGAACCAACGAAAGAGCTTTCATTACAGCAAACACAAGCCTAAGCTCTTCGAGTGTCGGGTTTCTGAATTGGAGCTCGCCATAGGTCATGCACCGAGCAACATCGATGACAGGAAACCGATCAGTTCCAGAAACTTCTAAAGACAAAGACTTAACCATTCTCTTGTTAGCAGGAAGCATCAGTGACTCAAGCTCATAAGTAACCCTAAAGACCTCAACATTAGGAACTCTAGCCATTTCCCATGAATCATCTGTCATTTTCAGTGCACTGTTTATGGATCTATACATATAGATTGCTATATCACCACCATCTCCTCCTATGAACTGAACACATTGGAAAGGTTGTCTCTTTCCTGACCAATCAGAGTCTTTCCCGACGCGAACACCGAACAAATGACCCGGTCTGAGCCTCTTCCATGGCTCGCTTCTGTATAAAGAAGCTGAAGCTCGAAATATGGATTGGATAATGTTGGAAGATATACCTTCTACGTTCATCAGGCAAACCCCGGATCCGGGTCCAAGACCCGGACCTGACCCGAATTGATCCTGAAACCTACCAAATAAGTTCTTCAAATGCAAATCCATTCTTCAAACCTTTCCCCCAAAATGACTCAGATCTGAGTGAAGAAGAAGCTTTAATGAAATCACTAAACTTGGTAAAAACAGTATCTTGACTTCACAAAAATCCAGGCAAAACAAAGTTTGAATCTTTAGTTCAATTTCTAAAACTCAATCAGAGAAAAAGAAAACCCAGATGAATTAGAATTCAAGAAGGCAAACTATGGTTTCGCAGTTAAACGGTTATGACCGACAAAAGTAAAAGAGTAGAACTGATAGGAGAAGTGATACAATAGATCGTTCCTACGATAAAGTGTAATCCTTGGTCTATTGACGTCTAATGCTAATCGGACGGTTATTAAAATTCGTAAATAACTTTGATGATATTATTTCCGTTTGTTTTTCGGGTTCAAGAAAATTAAATATTTGGCTCGGTTGATGGGATTTGGCATCGCCTAGTTGATAATGATTATATATGGAAGATAAATATAGAGAAAATAAAATATAAGTTTCGGTTTTTACCCAAAAAATGCTTCCAAATTTGACCCAAAAAAGTGCCTTCAAATTGAATAAAAACTGGTTTCGAGTCTTTCGACCAAAATAAATAAAGGGCAATTCTACAAAATAGCACCCAAAAACTTAAAGTTCAATAATTTAGCACATAGGGGTGAAAATCACAAAACTAGCATTCATTAAAAGGGAAAAAGACTAAACTATCCACAATTATTATTTACAATTAAAAAATCCTAAAAATTAAAAAACGAAAAAGAAATAAAAAAAAA
>PKML01029532.1:205938-286562 GCA_002933935.1 Eutrema yunnanense | reverse complement strand
AATGAATGAACCTCCTCCTCTATTTATAATGTCTTGGAGGCGGTTGAGGGAAGATCTCTCCTTTTCCGAGTTCGATTAGGAAAAGGAAATCTTCCGGTTTTCTCGCCGAGATAAGGATAAATTCCTGATAGAATATTTCCTTTTCCGAGATCGGTGGGAAAAGGAAATATTCTGGTTTTATCTGTTGTAACGGGCCGGGCTTGTGATGGGCCTAGGTCGGTAGCCGAGATGGGCTTTCAGCGAGATTCCGAGTTCGGCCCAGTGTTTTTTCGGGCCGATTTATCTTTGATCCGAACCATCGTAAACCGGTCTTGATCGGACCGGTCTCGGTTCGAACCGAGTTAAACCAGGGGGTGCTAATCCCCCCTCTAACACCTGTCAGGATCACCTTGTCATCATGAGGATTCCAATCGACAGAATGAAGATCAACATCATGTGCTTTTTCAACCTGGTAAACACAAAAAACAAGATCAAAGATCAAAGAAGGTAAAACTTCAAAATTTTGATTAGAATCAAGGAGATACATTACCTTCGTAACACTGTAAGTGTAACAGGGCTAGTGCCAGTTCTTGCATCCTATAGTATAAAGGCAAGAATCGTCACCAACACTGCATAATTCTTGTGCACTTCACGACATAAAAATTCACCAGAAGCATCATCATAAGAAAAGCATGAAAAATATGCATTTTACATGAAAAAATACGAGATCAAAAAGAGGAGACATTTCTAAGAAGTAAGAAGTTACCTAGTCGGGTTGAATGCCACATCTTCAACCGTATCGTCATGGCCATGATATACACCTCGCGGGCCAACAGAGGGACTCTCAGTCTTATCACCACCTTCACCAGTCTGTTTGATGATAGATCCAGATGATTTGGAATATGTACCAACCGATGTGATGTGGTCTTGGATACTCCACAAAACAACTGACTTGCCCTTGCCTAAGAGAAGATCCTTTGTATGAGAAACTGTCAAACCACAAGATCGAACACTACAAATCACAGAAACATAAACCTCTAGAGAGGACAAAGGGCTCGGTTGGGCACATTGCAAGAGTGTCACTCTCGCCTCCATGTCATCCTTCGCTTATAACCGAACCTCACTCGCCGCCGCCGCTAATTTCTTCTCGTCGCCTCTACACTCCGCCTCCGCTTGTAAATCCCTAACCACTTGTTTCATAATCTCCAGCGTTTCCTCCTTCATCATCTCAACACTAATTTCAATCACCGCTAAGTTTAACAGATCGCTTAGCTTCTCCGATTTCGTCACGAAACCCTCCGATGCTGAATCATCCCTTCTAATCATTGCAGATTTTGAATCACTGTTTATCTTCAGCGTCATCTTCTCGGAAGTAATTGTATTTTTTTTGTCGTCGGTGATGATTAATGAATTTCTGTAAATTGACTCTGAGCAATATCTCAAATGCTATGGGCAAAGTTGTTTTTTGTTTCTTTAATGAATGCTAAAAATGAGGTTTTTTTATTATGGTGCTAGTTTAGTCAGAAAGTTTTCAAAAAGTGCTATTTTGATCAATTTCTCATAAATAAATAAAAACTGACATTATCTTAAGTCAATTTTTGTTTTTGTTTTTAAGTCAGTATATTGATGGTTAAATAAATAATAAAAAATCATTTAAGAGACCACTTATAATTATTATTTTAAAACTAATATCCTCTCCATTTCAGTTTAATGTTGTTTCACACAAATTAAGCATAAGTATTAATTTTTTATTATAACATTTATTAATACATTATATAATTTTCTCTCATATTAATACATTACAATAATAAAGTTTAAATTGTAATTTTGTCTAAAAATTTGCATTGAAAATCAAAAAACGACACTGAATTTAAAACACAAAAAATCAATTCTAAAACGATATATAAAGTGAAACAGAAGGATCACCAAATTTCATTTTCGTTGTTTTATTACTTGTAACTAGTTTTGATTTGAATTATTTGTGTTAAAAATTAAAGCAATAGTTTGTGTTGGTACGGTGCTTATATATGTATATAAAACGTTCGTGTAAACATATAGTAAAAAGAGTTAAATATGGCTATATATATATGTGTATATATGTGAAAGTGGAGAACAAAAGAATTGAGAAGATCACATGAGATGAACAGAGAAACAGCTTTTACATAGTCCTCCGCACGCATGCACGCACCCAGTAACGACCATCCCTCTTTTTAACCCCCTTTTTCTCTTCTTTTCATTATGGCAAATATTATTAAACCCCATTTTCATAGAATCTATATCAGTCCCGTATGTATGTATTTTTAAAATGATTATTATGTATTGAGCAAAATCAGATTAAATACTTGTGTTGTTGACCCAACAAAAAAAAGTATGTCATTTTTTCATTGGTCTAAACTGGTTCTGATCAGATTAAGAGAAATTTACATGAAAATGTTGGTTGATGACAACATTATTTGTTCGGTCGGCCAATAGAGATATTTTTGTTTGGTAATAAAAATAGGAATAGAAGAAGGAAAAAAAAAGATGGTGGGGTCAGTTTGCCAGCATGGCAAAAGAGAAGATAGCTGGAGTGGAGTTTTAAAGAGGAAACAGAAGAGAATCCGTGAACTGGCAGATCCATCCACGTGGATCTCCTCCTGTCATTCTTCATTATCATTCTATATACTAGGGATTGATTTCCGCGCGAGTTATTTTATATTCTTTTTTTATAAATTTGTTTATATGCTATATTTTTAGGAAACAATTTTTTTTTTTTAATTTTAAATTTTAGTTTAATAGTATGTTTATGGTTGCATTGTGTGTATATGCATGTGTTTTGTTATTTCTCCTTATTAGTGTTTGTATATAACAACAGTTTTCTCTTAATTATGTTGTTAATTTATGTTGAAATATTGTTTTTTTTTCATGTGTTTATATGTTGTATTTGACTACTGTGTGATTCTAATTACAGTTATATATATATATATATACATTTATGTTCCTAAACTTTGTTTTGCTGATTACATGGTATTTTTTTATCCTCTTTTTTTTTTTGAATTTTTGTTTAATAGTCGTTTATGTTTCTTTATTAGTGTTTGTATATGACAATGTGACTATTCATACTGAGGCCAATTATAACCTCATCAGACCGTCTACACATTAACTGATTGAAGTGCATGTACATATTTGAGTATTTAAAATTATATCTTTATGTATGTATAGTTTTAGTTGTTTAGAGTTACGCTCTAATAGAGAATTTTTTCTAATGTTTGCGCCTTTATGCTAATATATCCAAGTATTGTTTTCTTTGTGAAAGATCGCTGATAAAAGATCTGTGATTTTTTCTTTGTTCCCCATCCCCGAAGATTCTATCCTCTCTCGCTTCTAAAAATCCAACCAATCCCATTCCCATATTTTTGGCATATACTTATGCCAAAATTAGTTCACCAAACGGAGCAAAAATCCTATTATCAAGTGGTACTCCTCCTCTAAAATGTTATTTCTTGTTTTTAGAGGACTATCTGATGATTTTTCTCCATTTCTGATTTTGTAGTTTCAAAAGCTATTTCTTGTTTTTTTTGATCATTTTGATTGTGAAGAATGAATTGTTGGTTTTGTTACTTTTTTTTTTCTTTTTTTCACTTGGTTTTGTTTTTTCATAAAATATCGAAGGTCATAGATTTTCTATTTTATGTATTATGTTTGTTTATGTAATTTTTTTTATTTGTATCTTCTCTACGATTTGCTGATTAATATAATATAAGTTGATCCAAAAAAAAAAAAAACGAAACAGAAGGAATAAGTGGCTACATGGATAATCACTACATCGACTGTATCAAGAACGATTTGGAGCCTCTATTTCCCAAAGAAACTTTCTACTTAAACGAAGCATTGTTTTTTTACCAAATCGCTTAAACAAAGCATATTCAAATAAAAAAGTAACAAACACAATTTAACCAACTTAAGATACACTTAAACTCCTGCCAAAGTTACGATAAACCTTCTTTGGAAATACTTTACCAAAGACGTGACGGCCAATAAAAAAATTTGACCAAGAAAATGCATCATTTTCAACCAAACATGGGATCTATGTTACTTGAGGCATAGCTGATTGGTGGGACTCTTAGAACTTATAAGAAAGAAACACAAATGTTTGAAAATCCAGAAGAAGAAACAGTTTTACAGCAAACCCTGAAGAAGTCTGTTAAATAAGATCTGAAACAGAAGAAAAATATAAAGAGTCTTGTTGTATAAATAACCGAAATAACCGAATTGAGTCTAACTACTGCACTGATGGAGTAGCTTCTTCTTCCATGTCGGAGTCTACCTTCTTGCCTTCTCCTTCAAACAAGTTCGCTATAAAGCCCCTCTTCGACACAGAGCTTTTAGGATCTGTCTCCACAGTGATGCTTTTGTTGCTGTCTCCATTCAATATTGTCTTGTTTCCAAGCTCAAGCTGAAGCTCCTCTGGCACTTTCTCTCCTTGTTGACAAACCGGTTCCTCCGCCATAAGATCAAATCCACGGGCCTCACCAGGAGGTTTCTGTTGCTCTTTCTCTGCCAAGACAAGATTAGGTTGAGCAGTCACAATCGCCGTCTCTGGAGTTGGAAAAAACTCCATCAAACGAGTCGCAGCTTCTTCTTTCTCATTAACTCCATCTTTCTCAATCATAGCTTCTTTCGCTTGAACCGCGAATGCTTTACCATTGCTCTCCTGTGGCATCAGAGACAAAGCTCTAGCAGATTCAGAAATCTCCACGTCAGTGACGGCATCTTTCAGTGGTTGATCGTCAGGAGGCAGAGACTGGTCATGATCAGTTTGGTTCTTGATCTCTTCTCTTGTGAACATTTTGACAAGAGGAGCCAAGTCGTTTTCTGGAGTTATCGGAATGACTTTCCCCGGTTTAAACACGAGACCTCTCAGTTTCGTGTCACTGTCTTTAACCAAAACATTGAGGAAGTATCCTGCGTCGAAAGATCCTTCGACCACACCAGAAACCATCTTACCAACCAAATTAATGTCCGGTTTTGGAGTCACTTGAGAAGTTTCTTGTTGATTTAAGGATTCATCTTTGCGGGGACGACCTCTTTTTCGCTTCGCCAAGAGATCATTAGCAACAGGAGGAGGAGGAGGTGCGCTTGTGGTGGCGACGTTCAACGGATTCATTCTTCTACAGAGACAACGAAAACAAGAAATGTGATTTTTGTTTAGTTTCAGATTTTTAATATTTTAATGGCATTGTACTTAATACTATTAAGAGACGATTAAATAGAAATGGAAACGACAAACTAAGTAATAAACAGAACACATGGTACGTTAAGTTCATTGAACAATGACAAGTGTGGATTATTACATTACAAATCTACTGACATTTCTAAAATTTTCATACTGGTTCAATCTAATTGTTATATATTTTCTTCGGAATTTGAAATGATCATAGACACAGAAACGCAGTTAAAACAGAGACACCAAACAAAAATTGAAATTATGGAACTGGTTTTAAGACCAAATCAGAAACCTAAGGATGAATTAGATGAATATACTCTCAATTAAGGATAACAAAGTAAAAAAATCAAATGACGATTCAAATCCCTAAACCAAGAAGAAAAAAAACGGATCAACATTTGTATGATTAAACACGATAAAAACGAGAAGAATTTTTTCCAGAAGTATTGATTAATCGAAAAAAAAATCTGAATCCAATAATCTAGAACGTGGATTCAGGATAATCTAGACGTAAATATCAAATATAGAAAACCGATTAGTGTTTTTTAATTACCTCTAGACGAAGCGACGCGAACCAAAACGAAATGGTGCTTCGAAGAAATTGAAGAACTCTTTGTTTTCTCAAAATACGATCACAAACGTAAGCATTTGAGAGTATTTGATGTTCTTCTTCCTCCTTTTGCTTCTTCTTCTTCTTCTTCTGCGTCAAGTTTTGCTCTCTTGCGGTTTCTGTGTGGCATTGTTTCGTGCCTTCTCCTTCCGATTTATAAGCAACTTAATATGGGCTTTTAATGGGCTTTTTCTCAAGGATTGAATAATATTTTTCTACACTTCAATATATATATATTATTTTTTTTCAAAAACAAATCTCATTTTAATATAATTTGGTTCCTAATAATATTCACAAATTTTGTTCGTGTAATATGCCAAAAATCTTTTTAACTATTAACAGGTTGGCAAAATTATAAATGAAAAAAATAAAACATAATAATGCCAAAAGTATGGAATAACTAAATTCAGCGACCGTTTCATGATTTTACCAAAAAAACACTATTTTTCATTACTTTGGAAATGTCTCAAATTGGTCCTTTAGTTGGAGAATTGACTTAACATCGGCTTATCCCACTAATAAAGCACCATTATTTAGTTTTAGTAATTTCTTCGTTTCATGATTTTACCAAAGAAAAATACAATCTTTCGTTATTTGGAAAATGTCACAAGTTTATAGTTTAGTTAGAGAATTGACTAGATATCGACTTAAATTCGGGTTGTCTCATTACTATAGCACCATTGTTTAGTTTAAGTAGTTTCTACGTTTCATAATTTTATCAATATTAAGAGTATTTGCAACAAATGATATTAAATAAAAGCAAAATTAAATCTTCTTTTTTACCACTACGTTCAAAAAAACTTTCTCACCCTCATCTCTTCCAACTAATTACTTTTGTTTTTTTCTCTTTCCTCCATTGTTCCACGGCGAAGAAGAAGAAGAAGAATGGGAAGAAGAAGAAGAAGAACAAGAACGAGGAAGAAGAAGAAGAAAGAAAAGAAGCTGACGCCGGCGACGCAGGCAAGGACGGTGACGCCGGTGAAAAAGAACCCGACGGAAGCGACGCCGGTGACGCCGGTAATATGAACAGTGTCGCCGGATTATCATATGCTAACTGAATTAACACAATAATCTATGATATGATAACTGGTTTAACATGACAATTTCATAAAAATGAACATGATAACTGGGGTTAACATGACAATGTTAACGATAATAACTGAGTTAACATGATAATGTTAACGATGTAAACAATAATAATTGGGTTAACATGACAATGTTAACGATATTAACAATGATAACTGGATTAACATGACAATGTTAACGATGATAAAACTATGTTTTCTAGGTATGAATAATGGTCGTTAAATGAACAGTGCCGCCGTCAAATGAACAGTGTCGCCGGATGGCATTTTTGTGATTGTTAAAAAAACAAATGATATTTTGGGTTTTCTCTTTCTCCTCACCTAATTTTCAAATCAATTTCTAATTTTTTGGTCAACCTTTAATATTCACCTAAATAACCCTAAAAAATAATATTTCATTATTTGGAAATGTCACAAGTTTATAGTTTAGTCAAAGAATTGACTAGACATCAACTAAAATCTGGGTTGTCTCATTAATATAACACTATAATTTAGTTTTAATAGTTTCTTCTTTTCATGATTTTACCCAAAATACAATTTGTCGTTATTTAGAAATATCACAAATTTATCGTTTAATCAGAGATTGACTAGACATCAACTTTCTCATTACTATAAGACCATTATTTAGTTTTAATAGTTTCTTCGTTTCATGATTTTACCCAAAATACAATTTGTCGTTATTTGGAAATATCACAAGTTTATCGTTTTATCAGAGATCGACTAAACATCAACTTTCTCATTACTATAACACCATTATTTAGTTTTAATAGTTTCTTAATTTTATGATTTTACCCAAAAATACAGTCTTTCGTTATGTGGAAATGTCACAAGTTTATCCTTTGGTCAGAGAATTGACTAGACATCAATTTTAATTCGGGTTGTCTCATTACTATAGCACCATTATTTAGTTTTAGTAATTACTTCATTTCATAATTTTACCAAAACAACATAATCTTTCGTTATTTTGGAAATTTCACAAGTTTTTTGTGTATTCAGAGAATTGACTATACTTCGACTTAAATTCGGCTTGTCTCGTTACTATATCGCCATTATTTAATTGTAGTAGTTTTTTTTGTTTCATGATTTTACCAAAAGCAACATAATCTTTCGTTATTTTGAAAATATGATAAGTTAATCGTTTAGTCGGAAAATGGTCTCATTACACTATAGCTCCATTTTTATAGTTTTGGACTTTTAGTAGTCTAATGTTATTACTTGAACTGTTCCATTATAAATGTTGTTTAAATTTATCTTCACAACAAAATTTCAAAAATGAAATAACAAACATACTTTAATANCCATTATAAATGTTGTTTAAATTTATCTTCACAACAAAATTTCAAAAATGAAATAACAAAAACATACTTTAATTAATATATTTTCTTACGTAATAATATATCTCCCTTTCAAACGATGATGACGTATACAAGAAATAGAGCAAAAACACATAAATAGAATCTTATAATAAACTCCGTCTCCTAATGCATATCCAATTCCTTAAAGACTCCTCATTGTTTTGGCACATGATCGGAACGTGCCATGACCCTTTCTCCGATTCCTGAATAATACACAGATTCAGGTAATCTCAACATAAAAAGAAACCCATTTCATAAGAAGAAAAAAAACACACAAATTTCACATGAGATGGTAATAAACCTGGATCACAACCGAAAAAGGAGGTGGCATTTCAAGCTTTAGACAACCTTTCACAAATGTATACCGAACCTGAACCAAAGCGTAAACCGAAACTTATCTTTTCAACATCGGTTTATTATCAAGAAAACATCAAACTTTAGCCAGAATGGAAATTTTTATATAAGTACCTGATGCCTTTCTTTCCATTTTTGGAAAAAACTGGTACTTAACAGCGCAAAAATGTGATCTCTCATCTCATCATTAGTCACAAGCAAACACTTGAGTTTAGCAGTAGCATACAGCCAATACCTGAAATAGAATTACAACAACAACAACAACAAAAAAACCAAGATTTGAGTAACCAAACCGAACATGTTAAAGAGGATTTGTAAGAGAAGCTTAAGTCAGTCCATACCAATCATCATTAGAACCAGGTGGGGTCGTGTACAGGACATTGTTATTAATCCATTCTTCCACCAAGTCCCGGTGATTAGGGTTTTCTAAAAGCGCATTCACCCGTTTCTTGTGCAAAAGAATTAGCGGCCATTTTTTGTTACCACTTTTATTGTAAAGTTCCTTCACTACAGCTTCAAGCTGCTCTTTTGCGCCATTGTGCATTGTGTCAGTATTCGCAGGAATGTATTCAAAAAATGCAAAGGAAAAAATTTCGATGAGTACCTGTGGTAAACTGAAACCACCATCTGCAAAATTTTGTTGGTAGAGCCCAATATTTGCCCCATCTAGTATAGCGTCGTAATCTCCATGCTTTTCAAGCCAATCCTGCCAAATAGTTAAAGAAAAGACTGAGATTTGAATGTAAAATATATATCATTTGCAAGATAAATACTTCTTCTTTTTTCAGTAAGAACTCTGTTTAGAGCACAAAACTTAATAGAATTCTACCATGAACAATAAGAGATACCTACATTACAACCAAGAAGATCTTAAAAACAGAAGCTACATTAGAGCATTTTCTTTTCTTCTTGATAGTGCTTGTTATATAGCTAAGAAATTCACATTCGAAACTACACAAAAACACTAAGTTTCCCGATTGATGATAATTTGGTTAAGAGTGATTAATTATCTATGCAAAGTTTAAACGAACAATGCAGAAACAAATACAGCTATTGAAGTCTCTTTTTCCCTAAGAACTCCACGACATTTATCACATGCAAGATTTTATCTCCTGGAATTATAAGTTCCAAACAATATTAGACGAAAAGATAGAAAACCTTTATATCTCTCTAACCTGAAAGTCGCTGAAGTCCGCCATTGGCTTACATGAATTCATCTTCGCCTTCCTCTCTATAGCCAAAGCCACCAAAGAATTTACAAAATTCTCAGTCTCTACCTCATTGGCATCTACACAAGCCAAATGCTCACCGCAGCTCAAACATTTCCCGGCAGGGCTAACATTACCTTTCTTCACAATCCATTTACCTTCCCCAACCCACCCAAGCCCATGCCACCCACCCCCATTCTTCAAAACAGCTGCTCTAAGCAACTCAATATCATAACCAATCCCACTAACCTCGCTAGCTTTCTCTTCACAGAACCATTCCTCGATAACTTTTGAAGTTTCTTCACTAACACAGCCAACAAATTCCCTTAACTTATGCAAATATCTATAAACCTTGTTTACCCGGCCTCTGCCAACGCTTACCTTCAACAAAGCCGAGATCTCCACCTCCTCCAACGCAATACCTGAAGCATCCATGTACTCTTCCACTTCGTAAGCCTTTCGAGACTCCAATCTCTCACAGAAACAGAGCAAAGCCGGAGCATAAGTTCTCAGACGGGGGACTGATTCGCCGCCAGCAACAATGTCTAAGACAAGCTTGAAAGCATAATCACCGTCACCCTTGGCAGCAGCTAGTCGTGCCACTGCAGTGACGGTGGACTCATTAGGACTTATCCCGGAACTAACCATACGGTCAAAAATCTCGAAGCCACGGTAGATGGCAAGGGTTTCAAGAGAGGGGTCACTAATGAAAGCGGAGCAGAGGTAAAGAAGGCTCTGGAAGTGTTGCTGGCCGAGGCAGACGTCACCAGAAGTGATGGCTTCATCATAAAGAGCTAACGCAGCTTCAAGGTCCTTGGACTTGGTACAGGAATGGAGATTGATAAGGAGATTCTTTTCTGGTTTGTGGCTTGTCTTCTTCTTCTTCTTATTCGGGTTTGAAGGGCTTCCGTCGTGGTGGCGAGAACGACGCTGATCAGAGGCAGCCATGGAATAATATACGTGCAACTTATCTGCGCAAGATCTCAAAGTTACAAGCTTTGAAGTGGAGGATGAAACCCTTACCCTGACCAGAAAAGAAAAATGAAAAATTTTCCAGATTTAAGTGAGCAGTAACAACAAACCAATTAACCGAAAAATCAAAGCTTTTTACAGAAACAAGTGTGTAGATTGCAATTGATCAGTTTTGCACTTTGACTGGCACATCCAAGATCCAATTTTTCAAGGTCTGTGGGACATTCCAGGATTAAAGGCTAATCTAATTGTCAAACTTTTTTCAGATTTCATGCAAGAAGGTTATTGGATAGGAACACATGTAAACCCTAGATTTCTCAGAAAGATTCTGCAGTTGAACGGAACTAACTAGGGTTTATCAATCTCTGTACTTTAAGATCGACACAAACCTTGGAAAAATCAGAAAAGTTTAGGTTTTCAGACGAAGACACAGGAATGTGAAATCACTATTGGGTCTGATAGGAAAATCGAAGAAGCTAAACCTGCGAGGAGCGACTCTATAGGGTGAGCGAGTTTCAGAGAGAGAACGAGGAACGGCGCAGAGCAAGGAAGAAGAAGGTAGTGAAGGTTTTTTTAATTTCATAGTTGTATTATCAAAGCTAATTAAAATTAAAATAAAAAAGGAAGAAGTTATTCATTTTGGTTTAATATAAAAAAATGTAAATTAGTTCTTTTAAAAACATCTAATTGCATGTTCAATAATTATTTTTTTATATATTTTTTTTAAAAAAAACTATAACCTTTTCAAAATACTCAAATTTTTATAATAATATATTATGTATATTAGAGCTTTGTTCAAAGTAAAGCAATACATAAATTATATAGTCTACAATGTCTCTACTGTTTTCCGAAAATTTTCAAATTTATTAGATTTCAGAGAATTTGTGGGAGCGGTTCGACTTTTGCGGAGGAAACTAGACTAAATCCGTCAGCAGCCAATGTAGCAATGGGTCAAGCTATTCGAGAAGATGTTTGATGATTAAGTACCTTCGAGGTCTGGCATGGCATGCAAGACGAATTTGATGTGATGTCACTAGTTCTAAATGTAAGAACATCTATTTCCATAACAAGGCAACTGATATATGTAAAGACAATTGAAGAACAGAAATCGAAAAAATACAATACCAAATCGTAAAGATAAAAAGGAATTGTAGAGGCGAGACGACGAATCTTTTTCTTTAAATTTTTAAACGCTTTGTAGTGTGACGATTTTGTAGCGGTAAGATTCTCAGGATACAACTGCGTTGTTTCTGTTTTCCAGCACCAAAAAATAGAATCTATCGAACCAGATTTTCTATGAATACTCTTACACTCTATGAAATACAAAGAAGAAAAAGAGAAAAATTGTTGTGTTTATCGAATGAGAAAAAGAGAAGCCAATGAACTTGTTTTATAATCATATTCTATTCTCATTAAAATGATTGGAACGTGAATTAAGATTTATGTTACCAAATCAATCGCAATTGAATTTGCATTTAATGGCCACTTACTCATGTCAAAACAACAATTAAAGGAGAAGATATTTGTTGATTTAATCAACAACATATTCAAAAGAATTTATGCCACAAAAAGATTAAATTTATTTGTCAAATCCCGAACTTACTTGGTTATCTCCTTTCACAATACACCGAAGTGTATATAAGGTTTTGAACTTTGTTTTAAATTCTCCGTTTTATATACAAGAGGAATTTCACCTTATGTTTCCAATGTGGAACATTTAACAAATGTGCATTTGAAAATTTACAAACAATCCAATTTGGACATGCATTTCTCATTCAAAATAACTCCGTTTTTGATATATGAATACGTTATCTCATAGTGCTCACAACAAAAAAATCAACGATTCTAAGATCCGGTCATTCCGACAAATGAGTTGCCCGAAAACACAACTAGAATATGGTCTAAAACCATTAGTCCAAAAACGAATTCCAACACTTAAATTGGGTATCTAGAGTTTGTGGTGCGTCACATTTCGTTAAGGGTGTGTGTGCTTACTTCTCTAGAGATTCTTACGTTGTCAAGTGTCTTCCTCTTTTGGTGGAGCTTTCCTCAAGAAAGAGTGTGTTTTCGGTTTCTCTAGACACCCTTTGTTTGCGAGGTCATGCATCGTCTCGTTCTTTGGTAGCGGAATAAATCACTCCCAACATATATATACCAATATAATAGTATATGAGAAATTTCATAGAATGTCACATTTATTATTTGTTTTCTAAAAATACCATAATCTATTTCTAAAAAGGAAAATAAAAAAATACCAAGAAAAAAGTTTTGTCCTAGTCAAATTTAAAATTTATTTGAGAGAGTAAATCCTTAATTCGAGTCTATTTGGGATGAAGGATATTCTCAAATGGCATAGTCCAAAGGCTGAAGACTAGGGCTCATGCCCAATCCATGTAGTATTTTATATTGTATGCATGTGCGTGAACCAACTGGAATAATGGATAGTCCACAATCCACATGTATTGCTCAGATAGTCAAACAATATAAAATCTCCACATATATGCCTATATATGTACAATGATCCTCATGGTATTACCTTAATGTAGTCCACACAAAAGGCAAAAACTTTAGCTCCAAAACAAAATGGCAATGATGAAGAATAATCCAAACGAATACGCAAAGATAGAGAAAGAAGATCCTAATGAGATGATCCACAGGAGAGCTCAGTTTCTGATCCACAAGATTCTCCAACGAGCCGACACTGAGACATTAAGACAGCAACAGAAGAGAAGTATTTTGATCAAAACGTCGTCGTTTAGAGTGGTGGGAATAAGAATGAAGAAGATTGGGAAGAAGCTAAGGAAGAGTTGTGTAATGGCGAACAAACATGGTGGTATTATGCCACGTTTCCTTAAATCTCTTAGACGTTATTTCTTATGTTCATCTCCTCGAAGCGTCTCTGATCTTCCTCCTCTCTTCGCTATTAATTAATGTTTGAATATTATATACCATATCATATATTGAATAAAAACTCATCAATGGGGTATTATCACTTCTTTTTGTTAGAAGGCTTAACTACATAAACCGTGTTGATTAATTATAATTTACCGATGAATTGATTATCCAATATAAGGATCTCGATTCGCATATTATGACATGGTTTAGTAGTTTAACCTATGAATATAAACTTTATGGTCAATAAAGGTCCAATCAATTGTTAATAAATTCTCACCAACAATCCAGTATGTCCAATCGATTTTCTGGTGTTTTCTGGTCACATGGAATGATTAAAGATTATCGATTAGGTAACTGTTTAACACACACTTTCTTAGTTACTCGCGATTTTTTTTAACCATGTTTCTTGAGTCGGAGTCCAACCTATTCTACAATCTCTTGCACAATTTAGTGATCATTTGTCAAGACAGAAGGACATTTGACGTATTCTTTCTTTCGTCATTGTATATATCTACGTTATAGATTTTAGAACTTAGTTTGGGACATTACGTTATGAAAAAAGGGAAAATGGTTGTGTGAAATAGCGGAATAAGCTCTAAGATTGTAAACATGGCCCCGATACATTGAACATTTCCTTTAAAGTCGGTGATGCTTTAGTGCTTTCCACCCGTTGACTAGTTTTATCTTTGTTTGCGTAGGAAGTTGACTATTATAGCTTCACTACATTATACATTTATTTAGTTAGTACGATCATTAATTAGATTTCTGACCTTCACTATATATTACTCCCTATAGTCAGTCATAATTTGAGATCCTCTTATATATGAATGCAATAACTGCGTTTGTCTATTGGGTCTAGGTCTAACCGAAAAGGCGATCCACGATTGCCAACACAATTGTCTCCTGATTGGAATATAATGTGTTTGTACGTAACCGAACAAAATTTATTGAACCGAACCTGAGTCGAACATTAATAGAATAAAAATTATTCATTTCATAAATAGTGTCACTCTAGTAGGCATGACCAAAATGGAACCGTAACCGTATTTTGGACCGTTTTCAAACCGTAACCAGACCCGTAACCGTGTCAGACTGTTAAAAACCGTAACCGTTAACCGTAAAAATATATTAGTTATGGTTAAAAAAATTATTAACCGTAACCGTTAATTAACCGTAATCGTATCAAAACCGTTGGTTAACCACAAGGTTAAAACTGTAAAATTTTAACCGTAACCGTTTTAAAAATAAAATTATATATACTAATAATTAAAATTAGTTCTGTAAAATAAAAAATTCAAAGAAAAATTATGTATAATCAATTTACCAATAGCAAATGCAAATGCAAATCTAAAAAACAAGAAATATTAATTAAAACTTTAACATGCTAAACTAATTAATATTTTTTTTAACAAATATAAAGAATATTTTAACAAAACAGTTTTATGATGAAATATATAAAATTAAAAGAAAAAAAAAACAAATCGTGGAGTCATAGACAAGGTGGAATAAAAAATAGTTTATAAAATTTATAATTATTTAATTATATCGCGTTATATTAACCGTTTATTGTCATCAAGTAACCGTAACCGTGTCAAATCGTAACCGTATTAACCGGACCGTATTTAACCGTAACCGTTTTAACCTTATATTAAACGGTTAAGGTTAAGGTTAAAAAAAAATTCTAACTGTAACCGGAGGTTAAAAAACCTTAACCGCATTAACCGTAACCGTGGTCATGCCTACACTCTAGATCTTTTTTTGTCAAAAAAAAAAAAAAAATCTACATTTTTCTTTTCTTTTCGTCAACTGTCATAGTGTCATGCTACATTTTTAATAAGATTTTTCAATCCATCACTTTAATTACTTTTATTTAAAGCTGGAAATCATTAACATTTAATTTATATTAAGTAGATATAATTTTGTATGTTGTAAACTTCATTAATCCATGTAAAATGTATCAAAATGACATATGTGTAAAATGGAGAAAGTAATTCATCCATCAAAAAATTATTCTAGTTGTTGGTGTATGTCATCATACAGTAGTTGTTTTTTGATGTAGTTAAGCATACGTTATTTTAGTTGTAGTCATACAATGAACATAATACAATGAACTATGTTTATTGTAGCTCGCAAACATTTTTCCAGTTTCAGTTAAGGATTGGCTCCTTCTTGTCCTCCCATATATCCAAACGTTTTCTCGCCTTTTTCACCTGAATCATTATATTAAAAATAATCTTAATAATTTCAACACACCAAATCAAAAACTAACTTATAAAATATGATTTTAAATCAATATGATGTGACTTGATATTATGTAACACTTACCTCTTTATCCCAATCTGTTCGATACGTGACGTAAAGTAATATGAGGGTTTGTAGGAGGGTACCTCCAATCATCCCGGTCCATATTCCCTATCACCAAAATTCACATAAAATTAACTTTACTATATAGATGAAAAAGCATAGAATATACAGCAAATATATTAAATAACAAACCTTGGCTTGAAAATCGAAAGTGAAACCGAGGATACAACCAACGGGAATACCTACAATATAGTAACAACCAACGTTCACATACGCCACAAATGTTTGCCATCCACATCCCACTGCCACTCCTGCAAAACCAATACCAAACCGATACTTATTTGGCCCGGTCGGTTGAGGTAAACCGGTTTTAATGTTTGACTAAATGTTGATTGCACGTATATACCGGACAAGACGGGTTGGATTCCGTTGAGAATGATGGTGACGGCGAGAAAAGGACATAGGTCAGAGACGGCTTTAGCCACGTCAGCATCCGACGTGAAAATGTAACTGACGTAATTACGCGACATCATCAGGGCGAGCGCCTCCGCGAGGGATAACACGAAGGAAACAAAAGTCGCCATCCATGAAGAGAACATCGCCGATTTTGGATTTTCTGCTCCAAGCTCATTACTTGTCCTTACACTTTCATGATATAATTTCAGCAATGTTGGTTAAGAAAAATGGTTGGTCAATGATTTGACATGAATTATGAAATAAATACTTACCTTACAGCCGCATTGAAGCCGATGGAGACCATGAAGGAAAATCCTGAAATTGACATACTGTAACAAAAAAAAAAATATCATGTTACTAAATAAAACGGGACATAATTGCATATACGGTCACTTAATTTAAGATTTATTAGTTTTGTCACTTTTTGAAAGTGTAATAGAAAGTAACACTTTTTAATACATTGTGTACCGTCCATTATTTTACACGCCGTACTGTACATTGGTAAATTTGGGTTGAACACTAGTAAAAAACGGCTATTTTCTACTACAGTTTCAAAAAATAACAAAAACTAATTAATCTTCAAATTAGTGACAATTCTTTGTAAAACGGTCAAAACATTTAATTTTTTTTTTTAAAGTATATATCAAGATAATAATTGATTAATGGATTTACCAGATGGAGAGAGAATCTAGAGAGAGAGCTTGATCTTTGAGCAAGCCAGCAAGAAGAACTAGAATATGCGAATACCACATTTCCAGACAAATCATAACAGCAGAGCCAGCAGAGAATTTAAAGAAGCTCCAAAGACCTTGGAACGATCTCCAGCTAAGACCAGTCCACGTGTGTCTAAACCTTTGACTAGTTGTAATATACAAAGTCTGGGCCATAACTATGAACCACCAAGAGATAGTAAGAACATAAGCAATGCCCATAAGGCCCAGTCCCATTACGTAAACGGTGGTCCACGTCAGCAAAATCTGGAGGAGGAGGGCGGCGCCTGAGATGTACGCGCTGGGGGCCACCACGCTTTGGGCTTGAAGGAATTTTTGGGACGTGAAATTGATGGCGTAGGCGAATATCTGAGGGATGAGTCCGACAATGTACAGAGATGCCGTGTACGACACCGTTTTGGGCTCGCCAAGTAGGATTAGAATCGGGTACGAGAAGGTGTAGAAAACTGTCATGGGCAAGCCAACCAGAGCGAGAACGATCGTTGCTCTTTGGAGATAAATCCCAAGCATCTCGTACCGGTGGGCCCCATACGCTTGTCCACATAGTGTCTCCACTGCACTGCCCATACCCAACTATACAGATTACATAACACATAAACAAACCAAAAACGTTTAATTCTATTCTATGTATATAGTTTTTAGAAATTTTCTAAAATAACACACTTTTTAGTTTAACATGCTTTGAAACGAAAAAAAATTCGAAAGAGGTTAATTAAAAGAAAATATTTAATATAATTTTATTTTTATTTATAAATGATAAATCATCAGTCTTTGAATCATTTCATCATATATATTATATTTTATAAATATATATGTATATGTTCTCGTAAAAAAAATCTGATGGTAATCGTTAGACTGGCAAAAAAAAAAATTGCAAAGTAGAAGTTCGTAAATTTCACAATTTCATATATCAATATAATCTCCCTATAATTTCAAAAAAATTATTGGAGTTTGATACCTTCCCGACATAAAAGATATTATATACAACAATGACATCAAATTATTTTTTAAAAGTCTTAATTAAAAGGTCTACGACTCAACAGCGTTTGGTCTTCTATGCGCGCGTAGCATAAATGTATTGTAATCTACGGTAATAATATAAATAATAATACTTTTTTGTTATTGAATTTTTCCATCTAAAATAATGCTTTATTAGGGCCAACTGCCATAAGAGTGATATTTAATGCCTATATACAGAAATTATTATTATTATATCAAATTGCAGGAAAAAATTATTATTATTATATCAAATTGCAGGAAAAAAACAAAACAATTATTGATATAAATAATATCAACGTGCCTCACATATATGTGCTTTGTTTTCTTTGTTAAAGTTCCACATATATGTGCTGGTGTGCACGATTACGTAGAACGTACCATGAGTCCATAGACGAAATTGAAGTAGCTGGTGCCAATGGACGCGGCGGCGAGTTCCTTACCGCCGATATGTCCGGCAAAGATACGAGTCGAGATACTCATTCCGCTGTTGACTAAATAGACAAGTATCGCCGGAAGTGCCAACCGGAAAAGAAGTTTCATCTCTATCCACGCGCCCAAGTACAAGCGCCTCCGGTACGGAAGGCTACTCTCCGTTAAAACGCCCTCCAGTGATCGGACGTCCGTCAGAGGTTTTTTCTCCGAGTTCGTCGGATCCACCAACGGTTGCCGGAGATCTGTTCTCTCCACCGTCTCAGTTGACACATCCATAGGTTATTTTTTTTTTTTGCGTCTAGCTTGTTTAGGTGATTACTCTCTCATTATTTGCGTCTATAAATAGAGAGGATTGTACAACATGTAATAAAGTATTGTTGAAATTCTTTAGAAAAAACTATAAATGTAAAATGAAAGCAATAAAACGTGACATTAATATAATAAACTAATTGCGTAAAACAAAAATGTACAACCATACCAGTGTTTTAAAAATTCAGGCGATCAAAACCAACCGATCGAACGCTTTGATTTTGGCTATAATCGGTTAAAAATCCAGTTCACAGAAACAAAAGCAGCCGATTTCGATTTCTATATTGTATACTTTTTTGTAATAAATATACTACGAAAATAGAAAAAAAAATACTTATATATTTGTCATCTTACTCAACTAGACGTCTAGTAGTTCATTGACCTGCTGGTGATGACTTTTTGAGGATTTACCACTAGGGCAATCAACTCTAGTCACTCAAAATTTTGTTTAACATCATATCTTTAATTTATTAATTAATTATAGAACAAAAATAATACGGAAAAATATGCAGATTACATTCTCCGATTAATTTACATACTGTAAAACGAATTTTTGAAGTTTCCCCCAAAAAGTAGTTCTTTTAGAACTAATAATTAATAATCATAACAAAAAAAATTAGAGAAATTTTATCAAATACTACTTTTCAATGTATACAAATCAATACTATAAAAACAGAAGGAGTCTCTCCAGCAGTGACAACTCAGCATTTTTGTACTAGGAGAAGCTGACACATCATAAAAATATTGAGCCAATTACAACATTTTAATTAATACATGTCAGCTAAAAAAATTACACATTACCAAAAAATTATAAACGAAAATACCATATTTATCACTCCAGAAAATCTGGAATCCGGTTTCCAATTCGACAAACTTGCAAAAGAAACCGAAGGTTATTCCGGTAGCGATCTGAAGGTTGGTATTCGTTTTCTGATCCCGGTTTGTGGCGGCACTTGTAAGTTCTTTTATTCATATTAACTCCTTTACTTTTTGTGGGTTTTATATTGCAGAATCTATGCATTGCTGCTGCTTACAGACCTGTTCAAGAGCTGTTACAGGAAGAACAAAAGGTACATAATATATATTGAATTAGGGCAGAGACTGGACTCTTCCACAGCTTTTTGCTTGATGCTTTGCCTTGTTTCTCTTTAGGGTGCAAGAACGGATGCGTCTCCTGGTCTACGATCGCTGAGTTTGGATGACTTCATTCAGTCCAAAGCTAAGGTATTTATTTGCATCAATGCCAGACGAAAATTTGTATCTTGAGCTTGCGTTGTTCGGCTTCTGCGTTATCGATGGTTATTTCAAACCGCAAAGATGTGACTTTGGTCATATGTATGGATGGGTGATGTGGTTTTGCAGGTGAGCCCGTCAGTGGCATACGATGCGACGACGATGAATGAGCTGAAAAAATGGAACGAGCAATATGGTGAAGGAGGGAGCAGGACTAAGTCACCTTTTGGCTTCTGAAGAAAATTGTCAGTTTTGTTAGATTTAATTCAAAGTGTTACAAAAAAGTGATTTTCCTTCCCTTTTTTTTTGTTTTCCCGTGTGTTTTTTTTCTTTGTTAGATCATATTGTAACTCAGTGTTGTATCCTTCTTCAAGATCTCCTCCAGATTTCAATTTTTTATCAGTTATAATGGAACACGAAACATATAGAATAATCAATGTTCTAATTGAAAGATTTATTTTATTAATATCAATTTTTTTGGTGGCGCAAATTTAAAAGCTAATTTGATGGTTATAACTGAGAGTTTCTTTAGTTTCATGGTTTAGAGTGAAAATATAATTTTTTTAAATACACAAAGTAGATATGTAAATGCGGGAAGAAGACTGCTGTAGATGTACTAGCAAAAATATTCTTTTGTAAAAATTTGTTTATTTTTTTTAATGAAAGCATTGCGTTTTACGTGTTTTCATGTACTAACTTCTTATTTCATCTCTTGGCGGGATTGCAGAAAATGAAAAAAGATATTGATGAATCTGTAGCTGATAAAGGGCTAACGGAGGAGAGAAACAAAATAAAATATTCTCAGGTTATTAGATAGCAATATAAAGGGTTTACTTCAGTCTCGTTTGCTCATCTGGATCTTGAATGTAGACTAAATTACTTTTCTTAACTGCTTGTCTCAGTTAAAATAAAGCAGGCTGATGAGGAGGAATAGGTTAAAAAGCTCGGATCAGATGAAATAAGTGGGCAGAAGATTAAGGAGACGAAAGGTGCGGCTTCTTCAAAAGTTATTGCTGAGTACACAAAATCAAGCAGATCATCATGCATGAAGTGCATTCACACGATTGCTACTTCAACAAATCCTAATTATAATTTTGAGTAATTAAAAGAAACTATGATGCGTACAAACGCCCTATTTTAATTCATTCAAGTTTTTATTAGCCAACATTTGAACTTTTTAAAGTTTCAAAAGTATCAATTCTCTGACATGTTGTGGATATATAAAGATTATAAATGGGTTGTATAAACGGAAAATGAGCTTTGTTATTGCTCCATAAATAATTCAAAAAATAAAAACAAAATAAATAATTCCAAAAATATTAATAATGAGATTTGTGTTTGTGATTTTAATAATGCTTTCAATTTCAAAATATTTACAATTTTGTCAACATAAATTAGAATAATAGTATTTGGTTACAAGAGTATTATTAAATGGTGTAATGTCTATTACAATTTTTTATTTAGGAAAAATATATCTTTCTTGTAATTATAAAAAAATATCATATTAAATTTTATATCAAAATAAATAATACAAAAAGAACCCCGCAGCGTAGCGCGAGTATCTACCTAGTTAGTTTTAATTTTGCAATTCCCCTAAATATGATATATTTTCACTACTTTTCAATGTTTTGATAAACCTATTTTGTTCACGTGCTCAGTTGTCAACTGAAAACGAAGAAAAGGCGTGTTATTCGTATTTATATAAAATTAATTACTTTCTAAAATGTTAAATCATCGCTAGTTACTAAAAATAACAATACTTCAAGATTAGTCGTAGTGAAAATATAAAATATAAAATGTGTTTGTATGTCATTCTCAACAATGTTTTAATAAAGTGAACACAAACAAAAAAATATCAAATTATAAAGAAAAAGACTACGTGTGGTTGCTGCCTTTTCAATAATGATGTAATAAATTGAACACCGATGTCAGACAAAAATTACCAAATAATATGAAAGACAATGTGATTGATTTGTTGATTAAGGTATCAGATGCGTGAAGAAGTCAAGCATATACATACATGATACATCCGTAACGAGTACATTCAATACTCAATACTCAATACTCAATTCTCGGGCTGGGTACTTATACCCGTTACCTGTCTTTGATTGGTTACCCGATTCATAGCCGTCTTCAAGAAAAGGCTATCAATGACCTTAGGATCAGATAAAGGATATCAAAATTTTATTAGTCGTGGTTAAAGGTCGGATATCCGGTATCAAATTTTTTTAGTATTCGTCTTATTACCTTAACCGTTATCCGATTTATTATCCAACCCGTAAATACCCGCTTTAATTTAATTGTATTTTATAACATTACTAATACATTATAAATATATATATATACATATTTTATTATATAAAGCATAATTTTTTAAAGTTAGTAACTCGTATGATTGCGACACATGTTAAATTAATCGATTATATTTTGACATGTGTTTAATAACTTTCTAATTATATTTTGACACGTGTTAAATAAATTTTCAATAACATTCAATAACATTTTAATACATAATATTAAAAATAAAAGTAAAATCTATAATTGATTCCTAATCTTAAAAGCTAAAAGAAAATAAAATAGTAGTTATGTTTAGATTAATGAAATTAAACAAAAACTATAAATAAAAACCAAAGTTTTTTTAAAAAAGGAAAAATCATATTTCAGATTAGAATAAAGAAACTAAACAAGAGATAACAATCATAAAAAGAAAAGGAATAAAAGCCAAAAATTTAATAAAAAATGAAAACTCATATTTCAGTTTAGAATAAAAGAAATCTTATTATATAAAACTGAATGTTTCAAAGTTGCTAAATCATCTGAACGCGACATGTGTCAAGTCAAAGTCGGATAAAAAAATTAAAATTGATTAATAAAAAAAACTTATAAATTCTGAAAATTTAATAACCGAATCATAATCTTAAAAGATAAAGTTACTAAAAATAAAACTGAAAAGTTTTTAAAATAAATTTATCCTAAAAGACAAAATTAATATAAAAAAGGAGAAAACATTTCTTAGTTTTTCCATTTAGATTAAGAAAATTAATCATAAAAGGAAAATAATTCTAATTTATCATCTCTATATAAACCACAATTTGGTAGTATGTCAATTACAAAAAAAAAGTCCAATAATCTTATCCAAATATATTTACTGTATCTATCCACTAAATTTTTTATTTCAAAATATATATTTATTTCATCGTAATTAAACTTTTTCTAAATTTATGTATTATATATTTTCACGAGTAATCTAATTTTGGTTTACATTTTTCGTCTTTAACTTTTTTTCACGGATTATAAAATATTAAATTACAAACCACATATATGCGGGTACTTATCTAGTATATATCTATTCTTGGTAATATTATAAACCTAATTATTATGTTCAATTAACAATAAAATATCTAATTATGTTTTTCGTGAACGTTAGATCTCAAGTCCAACCTAGCCCAATATAAGGCAACGATCTATAAATATGCGGGTAAGGTAAATGGTCGGGTATTTAGCGGGTCAACTACTTTTGCAAGGGTACCCGTTTTACATTTACATAATGTTCATGAATTAAGAAGAGAGTTGTATACAAAAGCATCCAGAGGACAGGATCTAACCCTTTCTCTCGCATCCCTAAGTAAAGCTTTGCCTCTTCTTCCGCTTGTCCAAAGTTGAGAAATAAGCATTGATCATGGGTGTAAACGCCAACGAGTCTAGGGAATTACACTCCTTGAAAACCTCTGAAGCTGTTCAAAAACGTAATTATCAAACCTGATTTTAGAGATATAGAATGTATCATCTATTCATGGCAACTGCTTGTCTGCAAAGTAGCAACCAATTCATTTAAGTACTGTTGATACTTGATAAAGCGGTTTGATTCAATTTCACCCCTTCCTTGTGCATTTCCGATGAGCCACAGTGTTAATGAATAACAGAAACAACTACGTACTTATAGCAGTCCAAAAAGCAACGTCATGATTCTTTCTCTTTGGAAACAAGACGCGAATCTACAAGGCTACCGACTTTGGCATACATATCGACAAGCACATTTAACGAGAAAAGGTTGAGTCCGAGTTCTACCTGAAAATTTTCTACCTTCACTTACGTCTCCTAAGCTTGCACACAAGTTGGCTTTATTCCAGCAAATTCCATGTGACCAGACAACTCGATTGCTTGGGAACAAGAATCATTTTGTAGATAATCTTTAGCGAACCGGACTAAACCGGGAATTAAGTTGGAATGTTTGAATTAAAAAAAAAAGCTTATTTAAGTGTTAATGAAATTGATGTACGAACACCAATTCGAACCAAGGCAGAGTGGTTGTGACTCAGCATGAATAATTGAGTCGCACCCGGGTTCGAGGAATGTATTGGTACCCGATTGTAAGAGGGAATATGAATTTCCTCTTGTCTCTGTGGCCAGGTACAGAGAACATGCGATTTGAGGTAATCCAAATTACCTCTTTTTTTTTGGCTTTTAATTTGGCATATGTTGCGGTTATTGTAGTATTATTGATGGCTCTAATCGTCGTTTTGTTTTAGGAATCAGATTATTTTCTTTTTCGTCTTTCGTGTTCTTCTGCAGATTCTCTGGTACGGCGGAGATAGGGTTTCATTCCAAGGTGTCGTTTATTTATGATTTTGGGATAGCAAGTTTTTAGTTTGAATAAATTTTACAATCAATTCAAAAAAAAAAAAATGTTCAATTGACTAATACTCTACGTTACAACTTCTGGATTTTTACTAACAAGGTAAGCACGGTCCTGGATGCAGTCGGTGGTTCCTCTCAGTCCAGATAATGTATATTGTGCTCTGCCAGGCTAGTCTCTTATGGTCTTTTGTTCTCGATTGATTTTGTAAATCCGTTATTATTGAGTCGTCCCAAATCCGAACAGGAGCTGAGTAGCTTGGCTTCTATTGGCGATATGACTCAAGATTCTCCAGGTGAATGTACAATTGAAGAGCAGATGATCTCGACTCTCCGGATAGAAATTGCAGAGAAGACAATAATGATTATGTCTCTAGTAGGTCACCTATTGAGCGTAACTAAACTACGTACGTGTGCACCACTCTTAATATTTACATCGAAATTCCTGGATAAATACTTTAAAACGGTCTTCAAGTAACAATAGATCAATTTAAAAACTATTTTTCCGAAGAAAAAAAAAATAGTGAATAGTTTTGTTCTATAACTATAAAAAGCTTCAGAAAGAAGGATCTTCTTTTCAAAACCACCTCTACAGACCACACATTTTCTTCTACTTTTTCTTGGTCTTTCACTCCTCCAGACTTGTTATAATTTGCATTTTGTAATATGTTAGATAGTTTCAAAGTTGCTAACTGACATGATCGCGACACATGTCAATCAATCGATCAGATTCTAACATATTAAAAAAATTTCCAAAAATTCTTTTACTAAATTTATAATCGATTTCTCATCTTAAAATGTAAAGTTACTAGAAAGAAAAATAAACATAGAAAATGTAAATTTATCTTAAAAGCCAAAATTGATATTACAAAAAAAAGAAGGAAAAATCATAAATTAACTAGTGATCGGGTCCGCGCCTGGCGCGGACTAATATGTTTGATAAACTTATTATTTCAAATAACTGTTTTTATGTATATTCATCATGTGTTTTATACATGATATTTTTTTTTAGATTTTAAATTTTTTTTTCATAAATATATATTTATCTTAAATAGAGTAATCTTTCTCCCTAATTTCTTTTATGTATTAATTACCTTTTTATTACATATTAATGTTTTGGTAATTTGTTGTATGTATTTTTGATATATTTTAAAAGCTTTACGTTCGCGTGTTGATTTCTTATTATCCGATGCTATATTTTGTTTTCGGAGTTATAAAAAACCTAAGAGAGAAAAGGAGATACCTTGAAGGTTTGGAGNTTTAGTTTTTCCATTTAGATTAAGAAAATTAAACAATGAATTACTAATCCTAAAAGAAACAAATTCTAATTTCTCACATATATATAAATAATTGGGTAATATGTCAATTATATATCAAAAAATAAAAGTCCAATAATAGTTTTCAAAGTTATTTATTGCATATGTTCCACCAAATTCTTTTTTCAATGTATATATTTATTTCATCGGAAACTTCGTTTCTAATTTTGTATGTTATTTATTTTCACAGATGATTTAATTTTATTTTTCAATTTTTTGTTTTTAGCTTTTTTAAGGGGTTATAAAATATTAAATTATAAACCTGCATATATGCGGGTTGTAGTCTAGTTATATTATTAAACATAAATGTTAGCTATTTCTAATTTTTTTTAATCTATTATATAAAAGATGGCCAACTCTCCCCATCTGCATGAGTCGTCAGCATTGGAGAGAGCGCCATCTGTCCATTTTTTTTTTAATTTTAAATTTTTCATCTCAAAAAGACTGAAAGTTGAAGAAAAAGCGGAAGAGCCACAATTCTCGTCTCACTATTCATATGTTTCATATTCGTTTAATTAACAGATTCATCTCAACATTTACTTACTAGATTCTCCTCGGTGAGTTACTAAATTCTATTTTTTCCACATCAATTTCCGGTATTAGATGAACACTGGATCCACGAGTTTGGTTGATTGCTAGGGATAATATTATAGAAACTGATCTTAAGGTTTCAATTTTTTCGAGGATGAATCGTATCTCGAATTTGAGTTTTTTTTTCTGTTCACAGTGCTTGATTTGGAGATTTTAAATTATAGCGAGGTTTAGGTTGCTGTTAAAGTCTCGCTCGAAGCATACTTGAATTTTGGTCTTTGTTGATTTAAATATATGATTAGATTTTGATTACTACTTGTGATATTCAGAGGATTTTTTTGTCAATGCAGGGAGCACAAGCAAGCAAGAGCTAAAAGTATGGACGAAAGTAACTACGAATTATCTAAATTGGTCCTCTAACTCTTCAATTGTGTTTTTTTTGGTTAGTTTTTAGTGGAATATAGAATCAATGAGTATCATACATTTTTAGGAACATAGTAGTTTTGTCACTGCAAATTATATGTTTTTTCAAGTTTGAGGCATTTTGAGTTGTGATTTGGTATGCACAGATGGCATTTTCTGAAGTGAGATTAAGATGACTTGAAGTGGGATAATGAGAAAACGTTGTTTTGCCCTGTCCATGATGTTGTCGGAGTGAATTCACAAGTGCTGAAATCTACTGCAAAGTTCTTAGAGGAGGAGATTTATATCTATTGCTTTGGGGAAGGGAAAAATAACAATTAAAAATCAGTTTTTATGACATGCAACAAATGTTTTCAGATCCGATCTGGACCCATGGTCAGACCGGTAAATCCGGCCATCCGATCACTAATCCGGTTCATGTTTAATGCTAAAATCCAATTATTATAAATCTAGTAAAACCCAGAAAACCATCTCTTTGCTTATGTCTTCACTTGTTAAATAGCACTAAATCTCAATTTTAATACATGTTACAAACATTTCTTATTCCAACAAAAAAACCCCGCGAATACTCACCTAATTTTAATAAATCCATTACTAATTTTGGAGAGAGTCCTTCTTGTCGTCCCACATATCCAATCGTTTTCTCGCTTTTTCCACCTAAATAATTGTATAATAATAAAAATCTTAATAACGTGTACATACCCTTAAAACCAAATTTAACTTATAAAGTAGATTTTAAGACAAAATGATATGATACTATGATTTAATGACATGTAACACTTACCTCTTTATCCCAATCTGTTCGATACGTGACATATAGTAAGATGAGGGTTTGCATGAAGGTACCTCCAATCATCCCGGTCCATATTCCCTATCACCAAGATTCACATAAAATTAACTTTACAATATAGATGAAAAATCATATAATATACAGTAAATATATTAAATAACAAACCTTAGCTTGAAAATTGAAAGTGAAACCGAGAATACAGCCAACGGGAATACCAACAATATAGTAACAACCAACGTTCACATACGCCACGAATGTTTGCCATCCACATCCCACTGCCACTCCTGCAAAACCAATACCAAACCGATACTTATTTGGCCCGGTCGGTTGAGGTAAACCGGTTTTAATGTTTAACTAAATGTTGATTGCACGTATATACCGGACAAGACGGGTTGGATTCCGTTGAGAATGATGGTGACGGCGAGAAAAGGACATAGGTCAGAGACGGCCTTAGCCACGTCAGCATCCGACGTGAAAATGTAGCTGACGTTATCACGTGCCGCCATCACGACGAGCGCCTCCGCGAGGGATATCACGAAGGAAACAAAAGTCGCCATCCATGAAGAGAATAAAGCAGATTTTGGATTTCCTGCTCCGAGCTCATTACTTGTTCGTACACTGTCATATTTTTTTAAAAAAGTTATGATTTAATTTCAACAATGTTGGCTAATGATTTTAAATTAAGGAAGGAATAAATACTAACCTTGCAGCCGCATTGAAGCCGACGGAGACCATGAAGGATAATGCTGAAACCGCCATACTGCAAACAAAAGAAGATAAAATGTTAGAATATATATATATATATATATATATATATATATATATATATATTCCACTATTTTTTAAAATATATATATTTTAACAGTATAATGTTGTAAGTTACTCCATTCCGGTAGCTAAATTATATTCCCTCCGTTTCATAAATAGTATCATTTTATAGTTAATTTTTATTTTAAAAAGACTATTGTTTTATATTTTTAATGTAATTTTTTTGACTAATTATCTAAATTGCCCTTTACCCAAATCTAATACTCCCGTTCTATATTAAGTGATGTTTAAGATTTTTGCACACCAATTAAAGATTCATTTATTTTTTTTTTCTATATTAAAAACATCATTTATTGTACATTTAAACACAATTCAACTAATAAGAAAACAATCTGCAAAATACAAAGGATGAAAAATAATTAAAAAATATTTAATTTTGTATTGATTTGTGAGAATATCACTTATTTGAAAATAAAAAAAACATCTAAAATATCACTTATTACAAAACGGAATGAGTAGTATTTGTATTTAAATCATTTTAAATTAATTATAAATATATGAAATATGTGTATATTAGTAAAAAAAATTAAAAATTTAATATATATGAAATAATTTAAAGTGACACTATTTATAAAACGGATAGAATACTTTATATTTTAGCATTTTCAAATATATAAAAACAGAAGCTTACGGCACCTGGCTGAGAGGACTTTTTTTTTTTTTAAGAAAAGGAGACATCTTGCTTTATCTATCTCTTTCAAGTTATGAGTCATATCTTTAGATAGGACTGTCTCGATAATGTACACGATTCACGCGTCTTTCTCAAAAATAAAATTAAAAAAATTGAGGATAGATAAGTCAAAAATGTATCAAAAAATATGGAAACTGACCAGTTCAACCAAAATACGTCCAAACTTTATATATTTTTAAAAAAATCAAGATAGTAGACTTACCAGATGGAGAGAGAATCTAGAGAGAGAGCAGGATCTTTTAGCAAACCAGCGAGAAGAACAAGAATCTGCGAATACCACATTTCCAGACAGATCATAACAGCGGAACCAGCAGAGAGTTTAAAGAAACTCCAAAGACCTTGGAACGACTTCGAGCTAAGACCAGTCCACGTGTGTCTAAACCTTCGACTAGTTGTAATATACAAAGTCTGGGCCACAACCATAACCCACCAAGAGATAGTAAGAACACAAGCGATTCCCATAAGTCCCATGCCCATTACGTAAACGGTGATCCACGTCAGCAATATCTGAAGGAGAAGGGCGGCGGCTGAGATGTACGCGCTAGGGATCACCACGCTTTGGGCCTGGAGGAACTTTTGGGCAGTGAAGTTGACGGCGTATGCGAATATCTGAGGGATGAGTCCGGCGATGTACAAAGATCCCATGTGCGACACCGTTTTGGGTTCGCCTAACAAGACTAGTATCGGGTACGAGAAAGTGTATAATACTGTCATGGGCAAACCCACTAAAGCTAGGACAATTGTTGCTCTTTGGAGATAGATCCCAAGCATATCGTACCGTTGTGCCCCATACGCTTGTCCACAAAGTGTTTCTACTGCACTTCCCATACCCAACTGTACAAAAAAAAAAACGTAAATCCCAAAAAGCTTGATTATTATTATTATTATATATATACAAATATTATAAGCACAAAGTGTTTTTCTTAAGACAAATACCCTCAAATAGCACAAAAATTATTTTTTGTTCCAAAACTAGCACCCTAAATTTAAAATACATAAATTAGCACTACTAATTATTTAAAAATACTTATTTACCAAAAATAAATTTAAAATAGAATTAAACATTATGTTTGGGTTCACTATTTCCAATTTAGGGTTTAGTTTTTCCCATTAGGAAATGATTATAAGTCATTTTTATATTAAATTTGTGCTAATATTGTCAAAATTGGTGCTATATTTGTGATTTTCACCCTTGGGTGCTAAATTTGGGAACTTTTAGTTTTTTTGTGCTATTTTGTAGAATTGCCCTTTTCTTAACAATATATATATATTCCCGTCAAACTATCGGGAAACGTAAGAAACTTTCTACACGGCGATCATTTTTTACAAATATAATCTCTGATAATGATATGTTTGTATTTAAAAATTAGGGGTAATCGTTACATTCTGGCAAAAAAAGTTGTAAAGTCGAGTCGAGGTATATTTTAAGGGTAACGATTTCGGGAATTGTATGTTTATGGAAGCTGCTGCATAACATAAGTTTGGATCCCTAAGTTAAGAATATTGAAATAGTTTACTGAGTTTTTTTGTCGAGTAATATTTAAAGCTTAGGTAAATCATTATTATCATATTTCGCTGATTAATGTCTATACTCCTTCTCGCTTAAGATAAGATGAGCATTTAATTTATATAAATTATTTATAGATTTGGTTGGGACTCGAAGAAAATACGATCAATTATTATATTGTAGTCAGTTTTTTGGGTAATATTAATGAGCGTGGTAAACGAGGGCAATTTTTTTAATCTTAAAACTTCTTCAACTAATCGTCTTGGTGGCCATTGACTTTAAAGACTTAAACATTAAAAATATCAAATGCAGAAAAAAAAGAAAGAATTGTTAATTTAATATGTAACGTGAAAACGTACCATGAGGCCATAGACGAGAAAGAAGCAGCTGTTTCCGAGGGATGCGGCGGCGAGTTCCATACCGCCGATACGTCCGGCGAAGATTCGAGCGGAGATACTCATTCCGCCGTTGACTAAATACACAAGTATCGCCGGAAGTGCCAACCGGAAAAGTAGTTTCATCTCTATGCACGCGCCTAAGTACACGCGCCTCCGGTACGGGAGGCTACTCTCCTTTAACACGCTCTCGAGTCCGACGTCCTTCGGAGTTTTTCGCTCCGAGTCCGTCGGATCCACCAACGGTCGCCGGAGATCGGTTCCCTCCACATTCTGATCAACTGACACACCCATAGGATTTTATTTTATTTTACAACGTCTTCTTGGTTATAACAAGTTTTAGGAGAGAAAGGTTGTTTATATAAAGACTGAGGAGGGAACTGGTCAGAGATGTGAGGATCTGTGGCTTGTGAAGAGAGCGATATGAAACTGCCGGGTGGGTTCCAAGGGACTGTAGTAAAATATTGGCAAATGTTTATATGAAAAACAAAAGCATGTTGACAGAGCCGTGCCTAAGTTAATGAAGCGCGGAGGCGATTAAAAGTTTTTTTTTTGCAATAGTAAATTAAAGTTTTTAAATATTTATTAGATTCTAAATCCATGCGTTCGCATGGAATAAATTTATTTATAATATATAAAATGTGAAACGGAGAATACGAACTGGTGTTATTGATTCAAATATGTAATTTTTAAATTTATAATATATTTATAAATGTTTGGTAACATGTTAATATTTGTTTGGCAACATGTTTAATTTTTTTTTTTAAATAAAAGGTGTTCATCTCGCGGTGTTTCCACCTCTCGCCTATCGAAGTTCTGTTTTGGAAACAGATTTCAAAAGTGATCATGTTTTAATAGTATAGATAATTTCATTTGATATAATAGTAAATTAGAGAATTTTATTACAAAATATTGTATGACACACCAAATAATATTAGAATTTGGAAAATAATGAAAAAGTATACATGAAAATAGTTGAGTAAAAAATAAAAGAAAAAGGAGAACATGTTCATTGGTGTATGTTTGTGTTTATGTATATATAATCGGACTCTATAAACAATATTCTTTCAAAAACTAATGCATTTAGGACAAAAATATTTTATAAAAAGAATTTCTTAATTATTTCTTAAAAATGTGGTCATAGGCCATTGTTTCCATTTTACTACGGCCCTGCATGTTGACATTCTTTTAAATAACTTATAAGACATTCTTTTGAGACACCTATAAATAGTGTCTCAACAAAATTATATAAATATTTTAATAGAATTTAGTTATAAAATTAAAATTTAAATTTTAAATGAAGTTAGAACCAATAATAGAGAAACATGTGTCAAATGGGTGTCTCATTTGAAACAATCTCTACACTCTCTCTTATTATTTTTTATTTGTTTAACGGTAGGAGTCTCATTGAAACACCCCGTACATGTTCTCAAAATGTAAAACTAAAAATACCTCACCTCAATAACATTTGCTAAAAAAATGCATAAACTATTTACGCTCCTAAAAAAATACACAACGTATTACAAAGTTCTACTTTAATACACAGACATTCAAAATTCATAAGCTTGACACCGCGATTTCAACTCCGTTTACCCGGTAAACGGAAACTGTAAAACGGCGTTTTAATTTTAACACCATGTGGGTACACCGCGACTTCGACTAGCTATAAGAGACAGTGACTTCGAGACTCAGATGAAAGATGATAAATGGTTTAGAAATTTCGATGTCAGGTTTGAAGGAACCAGAATTCGCACATATCGTAGATCGGCGAATTCAGTTTAGGGTTTAGGATAATTATTTTTATTAGAATCATAGCTGTGCCGTTGAAGGCTGCCTACGTACCCTTTAAAGGGATCAAGCCAAAACGTAGTTCTTGTTACAAAGGATGTTTCTGTCAACGTTCTAAGATTGTGAGATGATTATTATGAATAGGGGGTTCCCCTATTTATAAGTCTTGAAGTCCTTAGCTCTTCCTTTTCCTTCTTGACTTTGTATTGGCAATTATCCTTTTTCCTTGAAGCTGATAAGGATAATCTCCTTTCTTTCCGGGATTTGCCTTTATCCAAATAAAGGAAATCTTCTCTTTATTAATTAAAGGAAATTTCCTTTTAATTTCGTAGAACGGTCTCGATGGGCCTTGAAGTCGATTGTTGGGCTGATTTCAACTCAAACCGGGTTAAATCGGGGGAGTGCTAAATCCCCCTCTAACAATTAGTCCCCCCTCAGTTCGGCGAAGGAGTGTTCGAGTTCGGCGAATTTCTTTGGAGAATTCTTTAGCCCGATTGGAGTTAAAATCAGCATCTGGTCGAATTTCCTTTTAGACGTTGTTCGGCTTTGTTCCTGCAAAAATTACTAAAGACGAGAGATTGAACTCGAGGCTGAGCTCGGTGTTTGTTAGTTAAGTGCGAGGTCGGCCTCGGTTTTCTCAAGTTCGGTTTCGAGAGTTCGTGCGAGACTGCGAGGTCGGCGAACTTTGATTGCGAGCTATCCAATTTTTAGATCGGTGGTGGTGATGGCGGACTTACGGCAAGCTTGAACGGTGGCGGAATTCTGACTGTGATCATGGTTGTGTTATGATCGGAGAAGATGAGTGGTTTTCGCAACGGAGATAGCTTCTCGAGAAAACGGAGACGGCGTCGAGCCCCCCCTTTTTTATATTTCTTTTACCATGAGCTGTTGTTGAGTAGATCGGAGAATTATTGATCTTTAATCGATAAATATGACGAGGAGTTCACGTCGTCTTCGAGTTTCAGATTTCTAGGGTTTAAAAATAATTCTCCATAAACCCTCAATACTTTTTCCCCTCCTTCTAGCGCCAATTGAAGGAACCAGAATTCGCACATATCGTAGATCGGCGAATTCAGTTTAGGGTTTAGGAGAATTATTTTTATTCGAATTATACATGTGCCGTTGAAGGCTGCATATGTACCCTTTAAAGGGATCAAGCCAAAACGTAGTTCTTGTTACAAATGATGTTTCTGTCTACGTTCTAAGATTGTGAGATGATTATTATGAATAGGGGTTCCCCTATTTTTAAGTCTTGAAGTCCTTAGCTCTTCATTTTCCTTCTTGACTTTGTATTGGCAATTATCATTTTTCCTTGAAGCTGATAAGGATAATCTCCTTTCTTTCCGGGATTTGCCTTTATCCAAATAAATGAAATCTTCTCTTTATTAATTAAAGGAAATTTCCTTTTAATTTCGTAGAACGGTTTCGATGGGCCTTGAAGTCGATTGTTGGGCTGATTTCAACTCAAACCGGGTTACATCGGGGGAGTGCTAAATTCCCCTCTAACAGGTTGTTTAACGTTTGTTATTTGTGTCGATTATGAAGTTGGATTAGTTAAAATATCAATTTTTGCTTCAATTTGGTATGTGATTTTGAGTTCATTCATTTTCTCCGACGATTATGCAGTGAGACTATCAAAATCAGTTTGCATTATCGAGGGCTTATGTATGTCAAGGATTCTAAGTGGATCCACACTGGAGAAGAAGCTGGTCTATATGGATTATATGACTTTGAAGCATCTTTGATCAATTTTGTGAAGAGCATGACATAGGCGGATCATCCGTGGATATACACTTGGAGCATTTTTGATGAGTTTTGTGAAAAGCATGAAATCCGACGAATAAGACATGTGAAACTGATAAACAATACAAGAAAACTAGCTAATATGATATGAAATCAGCAAAAAACCAACATCGAAGCGGCGAATTCATTATAACAAGCTAATAAGAACAAAATTTGGTAAAAGAAAATCTTTGGTTGAAAGACTTTGTAGATTTATGTTAAATATTTTATTTTTTGTCCAAACAATCAAGATTAAATTAGTCCTAAATTTTTAAAATATAATATAATTAAAAAATTAAAAATTTAGTCTACATTATTTATACAAATTATTTGGTAAAAATCCATTTTGAGCTCAAATTTATAAAAAGAGTAATTTAGGTATTATTTAATTAATAAAGTGATTAATAGGTTATTTGAGCAATAAAAAAATCTATGAGTTATTCTAGCTATTTCAAATGAAAATAGGTTATTTAAGTTAATTTTTTTTTTTTTTTTGGATCAAATAAATCAATCTTTTATTACAATCTTTTTATATAGTATTATTTGACGACTATCAATAAAATTAAGGAAAAAGGATTCAACTCACGAACAAATAAAAAAAACTCATTTATATAAAAAGAGAATTATATATGTTTAACTTCTATTCAGATATAGTACACGAAAATTTGCAGAAGAAAAAGAATCATATATGTTTAACTTAAAACGATAATATCCTATATAATGCAAGCGGAGCTCGAACCTATAAGAAGTATAAGAAGCAATCATACTCAACGTCCAAGTTACTAGTTCTANGTTTTCAAACCGTAACCAGACCGTAACCGTGTCAGACGGTTAAAAACCGTAACCGTTAACCGTAAAAATATATTAGTTATGGTTAAAAAAATTATTAACCGTAACCGTTAATCAACCGTAATCGTATCAAAACCGTTGGTTAACCGCTCGGTTAAAACCGTAAATTTCAACCGTAACTGTTTTAAAAATAAAATTATATGTACTAATAATTAAAATTAGTTCTGTAAAATTAAAAATTCAAATTTTTTTATGTATAATCAATTTACCAATAGCAAATACAAATCTAAATAACAAGATATATTAATTAAAACTTAAACATGCTAAACTAATTAATATTTTTTCCAACAAATATAAAGTATATTTTAACAAAACAGTTTTTATGATAAAATATACAAAATTAAAAAAAAAAAACAAATCGTGGAGTCATGGACAACATGGAATGAAAACTAGTATATAAAATTTATAATTATTTAATTATATCTTGTTATATTAACCGTTTATTGTCATCAAATAACCGTAACCGTGTCTAATCGTAACCGTATTAACAGGACCGTATTTAACCGTAACCGTTTTAACCGTATATTAAATGGTTAAGGTTAAGATTAAAAAAAAATTCTAACCGTAATCGGTGATTAAAAAACCTTAACCGCATTAACCGTAACCGTAGTCATGTCTTCTGAAGAACGAATATCAGTTCTCTCCGTCGTCTCATTTGACACATCCATTAGGTTTTTAACAACAAAAGGAAAAGGGTTTGGTTATATAAGGACTGAGGAGGAAATGTAACCAAACAAAAAAAAACTGAAGAAATTGAGTTGAGATGTGAGGATGTGTGTGTGGGGTTTTCTGAAATAATCAAAAATGAAGATAGGAGAAATAAGCCTTTTTTGTATAAAACAGGTGTCTGCTTCTTTTTTAAAAATGGACTATGAGACTTTTAGAGAGCGAATCTTGATATGAAACTCCAAGCGATCATCTTGATATTAATCAAACGTGGAAGGAGTTTATGCACCTAGCTTTACACAATGACAATTTGTCATGGGATGCATTACGACTAATCTTAAATTATTAAGTGGTCGATTTGGTCACTGTCAGACGCGTGAAGACGAGGAATAGTTTGTTCTTCTTGTTTTTTTTTGCTTTTTTCTCCACGTGCAATTTCGCATGTCTAGTATAACTAGCTTCTTATATTGGCACGTGTCTATTATGCTATCTGATATAATACTATCTTATAAATTAATACGATCGTGGTAAGTGGTACCCCTGACGGCAACTACTATGAAAAATAACACAGATGAGCATTTGGAAAAATATGAAAAATAACACAGACGACAACTACATTTGTCGTGCAAAAGAATGAGTCTACATTTATTTACTTTTGGAAACAATAATGATTTACAAGGCTTTAAAAAAAAACAATAATGATTTGCACAGAGAGGAAAGAAGTAAAAGATTTGACACCCAATGATGAAGAGTAGTGGTCGCCCAATACAAATTCATATTAAATGTAGTAGAAGATAATCAAGTTTTCAGATTTCATATAGAAATGGTCGATATATTATAGAATCTATGGAAATAAATAACTGAAACAAGTAAGTAAACTACCAAATGGAATTATTAAACCAAAATGTATGAATGTATAATTTTGTAGAATAGCGAAATGCCTAAATATAAGTCTCAATCGTGTAATATATGGGTGTGGTTGGCTAAAACGTCGCAAGTCTTGTCTTAAGGATGGCTGAGAAAAATAAGTAAAGCCAAATTTTAGAAAGAAACAATTGAGAAACACTTGGTTTAAAAATAAAAAAATAATTGAAAACCAAGAATATAGCAATTAGATCATTGTGACTCTAATACCATGCTAGAATGATGAGAGTATTAACATTTTTTTCAAAACGCTAAAACATTGAGAATGGAAAGAGCATAAAATGTAACTTGGTTGACTAAAAAACAAAAGATTAATGCTTATTCAAATAGCATATTCTAAAAGTACTAGTTGCGCCGCTGAACCTTAAATCACATTTGGATAATGTGGAAAATGACATTTCAGTGATCTATCTATCTTAAAACTCGGTAACCTAGTATTCAAACCCGGTTAATGAAATTTTTATAAATATCAAACTAAGCTACATTTAAGAGAGAGAGTATTTATTCTCAAACATCTAAAACCTAGGGACAACTGGATATTGTTTCATGCAGTTGTTTCCTTAATAATTTTTTTTTCAAGTGTTATCTGATTTGAAAGTCGGAAAATTCTCAAAAGGCATCACATCAGTGTTTCAAGTGATCTAATTGTATATCCTATGGTTGATTTATTTAGGGATTACCGTAAAAAATGTTGATTTATTTAGGGATTACCGCAAAAAAGGTTGATTTATTTAGGGATTACTGCAAAAAAACCTCAATTTTTATTGTTTTTGCAAGACTACCCCTCAGCTAAAAAAAATGCAAGTCAATCCTCTCACCTGCAAAGTCACCCGCAAAACAGCCTCTGTCGTGTATAGGTTTTTCAAACCGTATATCAATGAGCAAAACGATGTCGTTTTGACTTTTTTTTTAAATAAGAAAATGCAAAATCAGGATTCGAACTCATGACCTCTAATACAATTTTTTGCTATTGAAATTGCATATGAAAGTGTTAAAAGATATGAAAATACAGATTTAAGAACAACAATAACGACTACGATATAATACTAAAAGCATATTAAAAACCGAGAAAATGATATTAAAAGGGATATTTGCAAACGACCGGGGGTTAACCCAAGAGATTCGAGACCTCAAAAAAATATTGTGAAGTCTCAAGGAAATTCCAATCAACTACGGCGGCTATAGTAATGCTAAGCCGGAGACTTCACCCGAGAAAACAGAAGACCGACTAGCCGAGACGATCGAAAGATCTCGATCCCCAAACTCCACTGCACTACTCCGAACCCAACAGAGAAACTAAAACCACAACGCATAACCCATGTAAAGAACCTCAACCACAAGGGAATCAGAGCACAACCAACCCAAATAGAGACTCCATAACGAGACCAACAACCGGTAAAAAGCATCAAACGCAATCAACAATGAGATATCCCTTGAGAAACTAGCAAACTGAACAGGCAGAATCGAGAGCTTGCCTGAGACAACAGAGAGATGGTAAATAAAATTAAACATAAGACACAAAATCATCTAGTTGTGATGACATTTATTTGTTGAAAACAAAAAAAAATCTAAAAATTATGACGAACATTTGTTTAAAGATAAGAATCAAATTTTTGCACAAACAGAAACAGTTTAGCGGTTGAGGAGTGAAATATTAAACTAATGTTGTAACTAGATGACTCTTTTCTGAATAAAATTAGGCGAAATTATCTATTCCATAATATCCCATATAATTGTTACCATTTAAAATGAAGATTCAAAGTTTTTTATCCCACATATTTCGTTGGAATAAATAGGAATGTAAGTAAATTATGTTATAAATCATTCTACTACTCAAAAGAATATGAAGAGATGAAATGTACGTGATACCAAAAAAATAACAAAAATAAATAATATTATCCATATCATCTCATTTATCTCTTAAATTAATATTATTTATTTAATTTTAGCTCATTAATTTTTATTCATCATATTCAGTATATCCATCGTTATGAATATTGGTTACATCCTAATACTATGGAGGATATCACCAAGCGAGGAGTCGAGGACCTCAAGTGGACGTTGCCGAACACATAGTATTAGGGATGTTGTTAAGAGTTTAAAATATTAGGCAATGATCTTGTATTTTGTATTAGGAGATATCATATCCTTGATTGATTATATTAGGAGATATCATATCTCTGATTCCTTATGTCAAAGATCTAATTATGTATAGAGTATATTTATCATTAACTCTCTTGTAAAGCCCTAGCTAATCACTTGATGTATATATTCCTTCTCCATGTGAGATAATACGATATCACTTCTACAAACCTTTACATGGTATCAAGAGCAAACGATTCTTAAAAAAAAAAAAAAAAAATTCCTTTCATTTTTCCAATCTCAAGACAATGTCTTCCTCCGACAACACCTCTCCCACCACCATCAATGAGACCATCACGGTCAACAGTCAGTCTCTCTTCACGATAAACATGTCGAGTGTTTCCAAGCTTACCGCTACCAACTATCTCATGTGGAAGCTTCAAGTTCATGCCTTGCTGGATGGCTATGCTCTAGCTGGTCATCTCGACGGATCCACCGTCGTTCCTCCTCCCACACTCACCATTGCTGATGCTGTCTCCGTTAACCCAGCATACACGCTATGGAAACGCCAAGATCAACTGATTTTCAGTTCTCTCATCGGCGCCATCTCCTGTTCCATTCAACCACTTGTCTCTCGTGCGACAAGCTCCTCTGCCGTTTGGACCACGTTAGCCCTCACCTACGCCAAACCAAGCCGTGGCCACATCAAACAGTTGAAGACGCAACTCAAACACTGGCGGAAAGAAAACAAAACAATCGATGTTTATCTCTAAGGGCTTACCACACGCCTCGATCAACTGGCTATCTTGGGGAAAGCCGTTGAACATGAAGATCAAATAGATCTCATCCTTGAAGGCCTGCCTGAGGAGTACAAAACGGTTGTCGACCAGATCGAAGGCCGTGACACTCCACCCACCATCACGGAGCTTCATGAACGCCTTCTTACCCATGAAGCCAAGCTTCTCATGCTTGTTGACACCCCCCTGTCACACGCTCCAGTCACTGCAAATGCCGTTCAGCAACGTCACAACAATCAGACTTACCGAAACCAGACTCGTCCTCGGAACAACAACACCAACAATTGGCAACCGTCGCAACAACAACCCAGGAATGAATCTCGTGGTCCACGTCCATACCTTGGGCGTTGTCAGATTTGTGGGGTTCACGGCCATAGTGCGAAACGATGCTCTCAGCTACAGACGTTTCAATCAACTGCACATCACCAGCAGCCGACCCCTTTCACACCATGGCAGCCACGGGCTAATCTGGCCGTCAATTCTCCATACACCGCAAGCAATTGGCTTCTTGATAGTGGTGCGACGCACCACATCACCTCTGACCTCAACAACTTGTCCCTGCATGAGCCTTACCGTGGTGGTGATGATGTTGTCATTGCAGATGGCTCTTCGATTCCGATAACACACACGGGTTTCACTTCTTTTACTACAAACTCTCGTGATTTGCACCTGCAAAAAGTTTTATACGTTCCTGATATACATAAAAACTTAATCTCAGTATATCGATTGTGCAACACTAACCGTGTTTCGGTGGAATTCTTTCCTGCATCCTTTCAGGTGAAGGATCTCAGCACGGGGGTTCCGTTACTTCGAGGCAGAACTAGGAACGAACTGTATGAGTGGCCACTAATGGAATCTCAAGCTACTGCGTTGTTTACATCACCAAGTTCCAAGGCTACTCTCTCTTCTTGGCACTCAAGATTGGGTCATCCGTCGTCTTCAATTTTAAACACCGTCATTTCCCATATTTCTCTCCCTGTTTTCAATAAAACACAAAAGCTTGTGCCTTGCTCAGATTGCTTCATCAATAAAACTCATAAAATCCCTTTTTCTCTTTCTACTATTACCTCAACCCGACCACTTGAATACATCTTCTCTGATGTTTGGAGTTCCCCTATTCTCTCTATTGACAATTTCAAATACTATGTCATCTTTGTTGATCACTACACTCGTTATACATGGCTATATCCCCTCAAACTAAAATCCCAAGTCAAATACATGTTTATGGTTTTCAAAAACCTGGTGGAAAATCATTTTCAACAAAGAATCGGGACCCTCTATTCAGATAATGGCGGAGAGTATATCGCCTTAAGAGATTACCTTTCCACACACGGTATTTCCCATCTCACATCACCGCCCCATACTCCCGAGCACAATGGGATCTCTGAACGCAAGCATCGTCACATTGTTGAGACCGGCTTAACCCTCATGTCTACCGCATCGGTGCCAAAGACGTACTGGCCTTATGCTTTTGCAGTTGCTGTGTATCTTATTAATCGCTTACCCACGCCAATTCTACATCTGCAGTCACCGTTTCAGAAACTCTTTGGTGTCTCTCCCAACTACGCCAAGCTAAAAATATTTGGTTGCTCATGTTTTCCATGGTTGAGGCCCTATAATCGCCATAAGCTTGAAGATCGCGTTTCTCAGTCAAAGAACATGAGGACCTCCATTACTTCTTGGGTATTGAAGTTAAGCGTGGCACATCTGGACTACACTTGAGTCAACGTAAGTATATCACTGACATTCTGTCTCGCACAAACATGCTCGCGGCGAAACCGGTAACTACCCCCATGGCGGCGTCACCTAAGCTCTCTCTTCACTCTGGCATACGCCTCTCGGATCCCACCGAATACAGAGGTATTGTTGGCAGTCTCCAATACTTAGCATTTACAAGACCGGACCTTTCCTACGCTGTTAATCGTTTATCTCAGTATATGCACGCACCGACTACGGAACATTGGCAAGCTGTAAAACGTGTTCTTCGTTACTTGGTCGGTACGTCAGATCATGGAATATTTCTTCGCAAAGGCAGCAACACCACTCTACATGCTTACTCCGATGCTGACTGGGCTGGTGACAAAGATGATTACGTATCCACAAATGGTTACATTGCTTATCTTGGTTCCCATCCTTTATCATGGTCGTCCAAGAAACAGAAAGGCATTGCGCGGTCTTCTACGGAGGCTGAATACAGGTCAGTGGCAAATACCGCTTCTGAGCTACAATGGATTTGTTCTTTGCTTGGTGAATTAGGGATTACTCTGTCTCAAACTCCGGTTATTTATTGTGACAATGTTGGTGCCACGTATCTATGCGCCAACCCTGTTTTTCATTCGAGAATGAAGCATATTGCCTTGGATTATCATTTCATACGAAATCAGGTTCAAACCGGAGCTCTTCGAGTGGTTCATGTCTCTACTCGTGATCAACTTGCGGATACCTTAACGAAGCCCCTCTCACGTGCTGCTTTTCATGATTGCTCTGGCAAGATTGGAGTTACAAGAGCCCCTCCATCTTGAGGGGGCGTATTAGGAGATATCATATCCTTGATTGATTATATTAGGAGATATCATATCTCTGATTCCTTATGTCAAGGATCTAATTATGTATAGAGTATATTTATCATTAACTCTCTTGTAAAGCCCTAGCTAATCACTTGATGTATATATTCCTTCTCCATGTGAGATAATACGATATCACTTCTACAAACCTTTACATTTTGTAGTTTAAAGTAATTGAGTCCGTCCAAGGTCCAATTTATTTGTTATANAATAATAAATAATAAATAATAAATAATAAATAATAAATAATAAATAATAAATAATAAATAATAAATAATAAATAATAAATAATAAATAATAAATAATAAATAATAAATAATAAATAATAAATAATAAATAATAAATAATAAATAATAAATAATAAATAATAAATAATAAATAATAAATAATAAATAATAAATAATAAATAATAAATAATAAATAATAAATAATAAATAATAAATAATAAATAATAAATAATAAATAATAAATAATAAATAATAAATAATAAATAATAAATAATAAATAATAAATAATAAATAATAAATAATAAATAATAAATAATAAATAATAAATAATAAATAATAAATAATAAATAATAAATAATAAATAATAAATAATAAATAATAAATAATAAATAATAAATAATAAATAATAAATAATAAATAATAAATAATAAATAATAAATAATAAATAATAAATAATAAATAATAAATAATAAATAATAAATAATAAATAATAAATAATAAATAATAAATAATAAATAATAAATAATAAATAATAAATAATAAATAATAAATAATAAATAATAAATAATAAATAATAAATAATAAATAATAAATAATAAATAATAAATAATAAATAATAAATAATAAATAATAAATAATAAATAATAAATAATAAATAATAAATAATAAATAATAAATAATAAATAATAAATAATAAATAATAAATAATAAATAATAAATAATAAATAATAAATAATAAATAATAAATAATAACGTAAAACCCCGTTTTCTAGTCAAAAACGTAAATCTCATTTTTCCGCCAAAAACGTAAAATTATGTTTTTTCGCCAAAAATGTAAAATCTGTTTTTCTATCAAAACGTATATTCCGTTTTTTCGCCAAAAACGAAAATTTTCATTTTTCCGCCAAAAACGTAAAATTCCGTTTTTCCGCCAAAACATAAAATTTTGATTTTTCCGCCAAAAAACAAACAAAAATTGTTTCCCGCCACAAACGTAAAATTCATTTTTCCATTTGTAAAGCAAAATTGCATTTTTTTTTTTCCTTCTTATTTTCCCCATCAAAAATGTTATTTCATATTTTCAATGATAAACAAGTAAATCCTTTTTTTATTAATGTATTTTTAAATTTTATAAAAAAAATTATTAAATTTAAATATTTCATAAAAATAGAAATCTATAAATTTATATGATGAAATTTTTTATAAAAATTTATATTTCATGAAAATATTTCATTGAGATTCTATGTTATTCAAAGCGATAGTAGTTTATCGATTTCTAATATTATTATTTCATATTTCACAAAATCAAGATTTTCTTCTAAAAATAATAATAGAATCTTTTTATCTACAGTTTACAGGGCTAGTACAAAGTTCATGACTTATTATTTTTGTCTATATTTTACAGAGTTAGTGCATGGTTAAAATTAGCGTAGGATCAGATTTGTGCATAGTCGGACTAACGCAGAGTTCAAACCATCTTGACAACATCCCTACGTAGTATAGTTGACTCGTGTAGCCACACAAATATTTGGAGGCAGAAAAACCACGCAAAACACTAAAATTAAGTCCTCACATACACAAAGTTATCAAAATATATTAAATCTCTTTAAAATAGTTTCAAATATTATATATAAAATACGACGAAAACCAGAAAAGCACTAAATAACATAACATAGTCATATCATCAGCTGATGAATGGTGTTCTAAACTTAATTAATTTAGTATGTGTGGATCACCCTAGTATTACATCAACATTCCAGAATAAATAATTAAATATTGTTTTTATTATAGTAGTCATAGATCAATTTGAAAACTAATTTTAAGAGATTGAGTAAACCATCCATCAGATTTAGCCAAAAATATTTTTCCGATTAGAAAAATGAGAAATCTGGTGAATGGTTTAGTTCTATATATGTTATTAAAAAAAAAGTTTCAAAAAGAAGAATCTTCGTTTCAAAACCACCTCCACATACCACACTTATTTTTCTTATTTTCTTTGTTTTCCACTCCTCCACAGTTGCTAAATCTGCATTTTGTAAAAATTATATGTTAGTATTAGATTAGTTATATTGTATTATTAAATTTTAATGGTAGCTACTTCAAAAGACAAAATACCTTTTTTTTATTAAATCCATTAGGTGTTTAATTTTGAAGAGACTCCTTCTTATCGTCCCACATATCCAATCGATTCCTTGCTTTTTCCACCTGAATCAATGATAATAATCTTAATAATTTCGACACTCCCAAATCAAAACTAACTTATAAAATATGATTATAAATCAGTATGATGTGACTTGATATTATGTAACACATGGCCAGGGCCGGCCCTGAAATTTTGGGGGCCAAAGACCAATTTTAAAGTTTTTATTTTTTTTGGGCTAAAAAATGAAGAAAATAAAATTTTGGGGGCCAAAAAATAAATAAAAAAATTTTGGGGGCTAAAAAAATGAAAAAAAAAACTGGGGCCAAAGCAAATGTTTCAATGAGCTTGGCCCAAGGCCGACTCAGTAAGGAGGGCGTGCGACGGCCCGGATCCCGATCCTATGTCCTAGTAATTAATGGTTCCGATTTTTATATATTTTTTTAATTAAAATAATAATAATAATAAAAAAAATTAGATTGAAAATGAACCCTAAAATATGTTTATAAGTAATTTTTAATAACAAATTCTACAAAAAAAAACATTACAGAAAAAGTTATTTAAAAAAAAGAATTTAGTAAAAAACTTTAAAAAATAATAAATTTAAAGGCTCTAAATTTTTTTTTTGCCCTACCTCCTTATCCCAATCTGTTCGATACGTGACGTAAAGTAAGATGAGGGTTTGCATGAGGGTACCTCCAATCATCCCGGTCCATATTCCCTATCACCAAAATTCACATAAAATTAATTTTATAATATAGATAATATATTATACAGAAACATATATTTGAAAACAAAAAATGAACCTTGGCTTGAAAATTGAAAGTGAAGCCGAGGATACAGCCAACGGGAATGCCAACAATATAGTAACAACCAACATTCACATACGCCACGAATGTTTGCCATCCACATCCCACTGCCACTCCTGCAAAACAAATTACCAAACCGATACTTATTTGGCCCGGTCGGTTAAGGTAAACCGGTTTTAATGTTTAACTAAATGTTGATTGCACGTATATACCGGACAAGACGGGTTGGATTCCGTTGAGAATGATTGTGACGGCCAGAAAAGGACATAGGTCAGAGACGGCCTTAGCCACGTAAGCATCCGATGTGAAAATGTAGCTGACGTAATCCCGTGACGCCATCACGGCGAGGGCCTCCGCGACAGATATTATGAAGGAAACAAGAGTCGCCGTCCATGTAGAGAACAACGCCGATTTCGGATTTCCTGCTCCGAGTTCATTACTTGTCCGTACACTGTCATAGTTTTTTCAAGTTATGATTTAGTTTTAGCAATGTTGGCTAATTAATGATTTGGAGTATATACTAACCTTGCAGCCGCATTGAAACCTACGGAGACCATGAAAGATAATGCGGAAATTGACATACTGCAACAACAAAAAATATATATGTTAGAGAAAAGAAAATTACTTGTTTCCAATATCTGTTTAAACTTAAGTTTCAGCAATATCTATCAAGAAGGTTTCTTATAGAGAAATTCTAATGACAGAAAAAAAAAAAAAGTAAAATAAGAAAAGGAGTACAAAGGAGTCTTTTGTATTCTCCATCTTAAAAAAAAAAAAATATTTCTCTCTCGCTCTCACATCATTAGAGAGGGCAAATTTCGATATTGTACACAAAAATATAAGAATATCGACTTGTCCTGAACCAAAAACGATCCAAACACTGAAAAAAAGGGTGAAAAAAATCAAGATAGTAATTAAATAACGGACTTACCAGATGGAGAGAGAATCTAGAGAGAGTGCAGGTTCTTTTAGCAAACCAGCAAGAAGAACCAGAATCTGCGAATACCACATTTCCAGACAGATCATAACAGCAGAACCAGCAGAGAGTTTAAAAAAACTCCAAAGACCTTGGAACGATCTCCAGCTAAGACCAGTCCACGTGTGTATAAACCTTTGACTAGTTGTAATATACAAACTCTGGGACACAACTATGACCCACCAAGAGATAGTAAGCACATAAGCGATTCCCATAAGGCCCATGTCCATTACGTAAACGGTGATCCACGTCAGCAATATCTGGAGGAGAAGGGCGGCGGCTGAGATGTACGCGCTTGGAGCCACCACGCTTTGGGCCTGGAGAAATTTTTGGGCCGTGAAGTTGACGGCGTATGCGAAGATCTGAGGGATGAGTGCGGCGATGTAAAAGGATGCCATGTACGACACATTTTTGGGCTCGTTTAGTAGGAGTAGAATCGGGTACGAGAAGGTGTATAGTAATGTCATGGGCAAGCCAACTAGAGCTAGGACAATTGTTGCTCTTTGGAGATAGATCCCAAGCATATCATAGCGTTGGGCCCCATACGCTTGTCCACATAAAGTCTCGACAGCACTTCCCATGCCTAACTGTATAAAAGAAGTAAAAAAAGGAAGATAAGTTCGAGCATCCACACTCTAAAAAATATCACAAATTTGTTTTTCAGAAGTCCAAATCAGTCATTTATTACAATATCTTTATATAGTATTAAACAATTAATTCACGGCTATCACTAAAATTAAGGATAAAGGATTCAGCTCACGAGCAAATAAAAAAAAACCTCATTTATACACTAAAATATAAAAAGAGAATCATAATAAATGTTTGACTTCTAGTCCGGGTACACGAGAATTTTCAGAACAAAAACTTGGAAAGTAAACTTTTATTAATAATTTTTCTTGTTTGTTTGTTAACACATTAGGGGTGGGACCTGGTCACCATGTAAACAAAAATTTTGAATCTTAGTTTCAGATTTTAGTAATCTTGATTAAGACTAAAAATTCTGTATGACTTGTTATTAATTTTTGAATCTACTTTATTACTTTCAATAAATATATTTGTGTTTAGATTTGGACTATGCCATGTCATGTATATTTTGGCTTTCGAATTTTAAATATTCACTAATCGTCTTTAATTTTTTTTTTAATAAAAAATAGTAAAATATTAAAAATAGTAAAAATTTTAAAATATTAAAAATAATGATAAAATTAAAATTTTATATAATATTTTATAAAATATGTTATTATAAGAAATTATTTAAATTTTATTTAAATTATTTTTATATATATATATATCTCAATATATTAAAAATATTAATAAAATATTAATTTTTAATATATTTAAAGGATCCATATCCGAATATCCAGACTTTATAATTTAACTATCCGGATCTGGTTCTGACAGATCCAAAATTTTACTATCCGGATTCGGATCCGATCTCTCATATATCCAGATTTTCGAAACATATCGGAGAAGATTCCGGATAATAGTTCCATCCCTAACAGTCATTGTACGTTATAATTGAAAAGTTATAAAATTATTTTTTTTTCGTTCTCCATATGAATTAAATAGACACAAAATGTGTTTACCAATTTAGTGAGAGTCAGATTGTTGGAGATTACATTTTAAGGTGTTAAATTCAATTTTATAAATGATAAATTTAACCGTATATCCGGGTTTATAAATGAAACCTAGACATTAACTCTATATTGTTACCAGCGATAATAATAATAATGATTTTTAATACTCTCCTGAACCTTTCTTAATAAGAATGAACGCCTAAGAAAATTATTATTATTATATCTCGATATATATACATAGACAGTGTATATATATATATATATATATATATATTAGTTTCCTTGTGGTCAATGGTTACGATTTTGTCATGATGCTGAATAAGAATTTTTCTTTTTTAAAATAATTGCCAATATATATATATATATATATATATTAATAAGAATAAGTATTTCAATAACGCATATTAATAATAATTATATTACACAACTATTTTTTTTTTGGTCAAATGCTTGTTAAAGAAATGATTATTTCTAGATTTGTTGGAAGGTGAAGAAAACAAAATAAATAAAAAAGGATATAGGGGAAAAAAGCATCGTTACATGCAGTAATCCTAATAAATGGTAAGATAGTTTAAGAAATTATTATTTCTAGATTTGTTGGGAAATGAAAAAAAAAAATTAAAAGGATAAATTGTACAGAATTAAAAAAAAAAAGATCTAGGATCAATAAAAGCATCGTTACAGACTTACAGGCTGTAATTCCTAACCAAATTGTGACACTCTTAAATAGCTATTATGTTAATAATTTAATGTTAACACGTACTTACTAGTTTAATTTATTAAATTACTCTCGTTAACGTGTTAACATTAAATTCTTATTTACTTTTTAAAAATATAAATCTTACTTTATTTAATATTTCACCCATTCCTCCTAAATATCTTTTTATTATTATTAGTAATAAGATATCAACATGTCTCCACGATTCCACACATAAAAGTCAACGTACCATGAGGCCATAGACGAGACTGAAGCAGCTGTTTCCGATGGACGCGGCAGCGAGTTCTTGACCGCCGATATGTCCGGCGAAGATTCGAGCGGAGATACCCATTCCGCTGTTAACTAAATAGACAAGTATCGCCGGAAGTGCTAACCGGAAAAGTAGTTTCATTTCTATGCACGCGCCTAAGTAGACGCGCTTCCGGTACGGAAGACTACTCTCCGTTAAAACGCTCTCGAGTCCGACGTCCGACGGAGGTTTTCGTTCCACCAACGGTCGCTGGAGATCGGTTCTCTCCGTCGTCTCATTTGACACATCCATTAGGTTTTTAACAACAAAAGCAAAGAGGAAATATAAGGACTGGGGAGGAAATGTAACCCCAAAACAAAACAAAAAACTGAGGAGGAAACTCAATGGAGATGTGTGTGTAGGGTTTTCTGAAATAATCAAAATGAAGATAAAATAACTAAGCCCATTTTTGTGTGTATAAATAGGAATTGGACACCGAGTTTATTTATTTTGTTTTATTGTGCCATGGAAAACAGGTGTCTACTTTTTTCCTTTTTATTATGGACTATGAGACTTTAAGAGAGCACAATTAGGGCATGTTCAATGCAGATCCGGAGGGGTTTAAAAATTGGGTGTTTAAAATATTATTTAATTGAGTTTTGTGTTTTAAGACACTTTCAGTTAGATCCTGTACATTGCAGACACCCAAACTTGGGTGTCTAAAAAAAAATTATTTTATTTTATTAAAAAATTTATTAAACATAAAAAAACATTTGAAACGTAAAAAAAGTTAACAAAATTTGAAAGATAGATGACAAAAAAAAATTTAAAACATAATTTTCCAAATCATAAACGGAAAAGGAACGGTGAGTTTTAATCTTGATGTTGTTGCTTTTGCCATATATGCTCAATCAAATCCTTCTTCAGATCTTCATGTTTCTTTTTATCACGAATTCGAGTTCGAGTGGCCAGCATTTGGGGGACATTTGTATACATATGAGTAGAAAACGTTAAATCTACATGTGAACTTCCTTCTCCTTGTACGAATTTAATACAAGAGTTCAAATAGTAATCAATAAAGTAAGATTTAACCTTGATTTATGAAACCTTGTGTGTACTAATAATACAAGGTTACACACAAGGTTTCATCACAGTCTACATCATAGAAGAGTACACACAAGGTTTCATACAAGAGTTCAAATTAGCATAAATCAAGGTTTTGACAACATGTCAGTTATGAGCTTGTTCTTCAGAGCTATTTCTAAGTCTGACAGTTGATCAGTTCTGGCAAGAAGACACTCTAACATGTTAGTTTCACTCTGCTTTGTTTTGATGGCTGCATCCTTTTGTTTAATCTCCCATACGGTTTTAATGGTCTCAAGCTTTTTGGCATGTTCTAGTTCAATGACTGTGTTGGTCAGTGACCTCTTCAGTTTGCCCTTTGCTGCTTTAACACCGGGAGGTCTAACCTCAACCGATTGTCCAACACCATCCTCTACATTGTTCACAGATTGTGAACTATCAGATTGGGCACCACCATCTGATGTCTTCCTTCTTTTTGAACTGCCACCACCTACACCTTTACTACTACTGATTTGACACCACTTCTGCTCATTCTTCAGCTCCTCCCATGCATGCTCAAGCATGAATTTGACCTTGTAGTCTGAAAAGAATATTTCATGAGCCAGCTTTAAATAATCTTTCGGACCAAAGCCACTTTTGGGAGGAGAGGTTGCAGCCGCATAGGCTCCACAAAACTTGGAGACTTGATCATTGATCTTCCTCCACCTCTGCTTACAGTGATTGGACTCCCTCTTCTCATCAGCTGGAATGGTAGGACTACCATTGTACGAAGCTGCTATGCGATTCCAAAAGGCACTAGTCTTTTGCTCATTTGAAACTATAATGTCCTTGCTGGTGTTTAACCAGGAACTGATCAGGACAAGATCTTCTGATTTACTCCATCTCTTTCTCTCTTTACGATCCTCTTGATCATCACCACCTGGATCATCAGCTGGCTCACTACTAAAAAGTGAAATGTCTGATGATCTAACAAGTGTAGGTTGGGTAAAAGAAAATAGATTGCTTTCAGGATATTGGCTATCTTGTTGACTATTTAAAAGGTCCATAAAATTGGAGCTTTGACTATATGGATTAGGAGAATCCATAACCTAGGTCTGAGAGTTAAGAAATAGAAGAGGAGACAGAAGAAGGATACTGGTTTTAGAGAAGATATCAAACAGAAGAGGTTGAAGAAAGATGAGAAGTGAATTTTTGTGTTTCCGGATGCATATTTATTATATAGGAAGAGGTTGAAGATGTTTAATGTGTTTAACCACTCAACATGAATTTTTTAATCTGTGTTTCAGAAGTTTTTTTAAGCATTGATTACAATTTCCATCAGAAGTTTTTTTAAGCATTGATTACTGTGATGTAGACTGTGATCTACCACTAAACATGCATTTATTATCAGTTATCAGGAAATCACAAAACACATATTATAATTTATGCAGAAAAAGTGTGCAATCAATAGTAGACCTAAATCAAAAACTATCAGAGCATTTGAATTTCTGGTTCAATTGATACACGAATGAATCTATAACTATCAAACATCACTCAGTTTCTATCAATTTAGCTGTGCAATAAAGAAATCAGGAGAAATTTTTACCTTCTGCCAGAGAAGAACCATATGATGGTCATGCCTTGTTGCTTTTTCAATCTCTGCTTCAATCTTCTTCTCTCCAGTTACCACCTCAAATCAGATGCTAACAAAACACATNTCCTGAAATCCTATCGGTCGGTTGTATCGGCCTGTGGCCGACCGATGGGATTTGATCGTCACTTCTTCGTCCTATCGGCCAGCCTCAGCCCGATACCACTGCCCGATATAAACTCGGATTCGTTCTACTTCGGCCAGGCAGATACGTCTTCAGTAAATCCGCGATAACTCCTCAACCAAATGTCCAAATGACCTGATTCAAACTCTCCTCGACAGATAACTCACTCCTCTACAACGTCCATGAAGGTTCTTCAAGCTGATTCAGAACATAGGGCCTTCTTTCAGTCACATCTTTCCGATGTCTTGGATGGTCTTTGCATTCTACTTCGGCCCATTTCTCCAAATATNTACACAAGAACTAATTACGCATATCTCAAATCCCAATTTCGAAAAGACTCTTCTCAAGAAGATGAACCATCTAGCTCTAGATACCTTCATAGCTAATCTTACGTAGAAGGAAGATGGAGACCTCTCATGAACATTACTAGCAGCTACAACCAGATGACTATTACCGCCTCGAGGTGTGGTATTCAACGAAGAAGATGATGAAATAGTGATCGAGATGTTATCAGAAGAGAGGGATTTAGGGATTTAGGGTTTGTCGAATCGAAACTAATTGGAAATCAAATCCGATTATGATTTTTCTACAAACCCTAAATGATCTATCAAAGAAGAGAGGGATTTAGGGTTTTTCGATTCGAACCTTTCATAACGGAGAAGAGATGATGAACCGAATGATTGCACATCACCAAATATCCGGTTGATTTCAGAACTCTCCAAATCTGACCTAGAAACTTTGACAACCGAAAAACCACCAACACTCAGGCAAATCCCGAGTCATTTCTCCACTCAATTCGTCGTTCAACGACGATTCCACAGAGAAATCTCGAATCGCCGTTTAATCTCATTCGGAGAAAACAAATATAGAAAGAGAGAGAGAAGAAGAAGAAACAACCACGTCACACGGGGAAATTTTTTCCTTTCCCCTTTTTTTTTTTCCTTCCACCAATCAGAAACAACCACGTCACCGGGTCTTAAGTCAAAAATCAGATCCAATTTTAGACCCCAAAAACACATTCTAGACACCCAAAACATGATTTAAAATCTTAATTAATCTTTGGACACTCTTGCAAGATCCCTCAAGATCTGCATTGAACATGGTCTTATGAAACTCCGTCGCCATGGGATCCAATGAATAAACCGAAAAAACAAAAAAAAAAGAGTGCAAATTTATTTATATAAAACAAAAGATCATAGAATTTCCTTACAAAATCTATCAAATAAAGATTGAGCACTAAGAAGTAATATTGTGCTGAATTAACAAAAAAAAACGACAACTATTTAACAATTTTTCTCAAATTTCAAATTGGGGCTCTTACATGTAGAGTTACTTTGTAAAATTTTACCTATTATTTTATAACACTTTCTGAAAATGTGTGCAAACCTAACACTTTTGTACAAGCGCGATTTTTCTAGTTTTACTCTATAACAATATGCATGGCGCGTTTACAATACACGAACCAATAAGAAACAAAGACAAAATCATCACTTTACGCAAAAAAAGGTTAAAATTAAAAGGAGAAAAAATGATTTCCCATGCAATTATCTCTTTAAAATTTCTATAAACCGATATTATTGGTATCATAATAATTATCTTATTGAGAATTTGAGATACTAGTTGTTCAAAATAATTTTTGGTTAAGTGTTATTGGTTTTTCCACTATTATATATAAAAGTTATATTTGTAGGAAATTACGGTTATTGGCGTTTGACAACAATCATATAAATTATTTTGTTGTGCTTTGACCGCTTGGAATAGATCAAAATCAAAAGCTCATTCCCGCAAAACGTATACAATGGTAAGAGCTTGCAGATGATTTAATATATCTGTAATTTTATTTAATTGTTTTTATATAGAGCTACTATAATTATTATTTTTTTCGTTTTATATAATTCCAATCAGCTGTTTCATTACTCCAAACTCCAAAGATTGATACAAATTAGGCTTATCAGCCTCAACACACGATTTAATCCAATCCGGCATTACAGAATAAAGCCTTGCTACACAATTTACAAATGAAATGGATCACTTAGCTAGTCTATGAGCCACCATGTTCCCATTCATCCGATAAAATACCCCCATTTGAGCAGATTCGAAGTGGGTAAGGATTTTCTTGAATTTTTTTAACAAATTTAATGTTTTGCGTATAAAAGTAATCTTAATAAATAAATAAATAAAAAGAATTTTTAAAAAGAGCACCCGTTTATTGCGGATACTCGATATATGTGTGCGCAAGACTTTTGAATCGAATACATTGTATTCGAAATAATTACTCGTTCGAATATAACTCAAATGAGATAACTAATTACTCGCTTCCATCCATAATAAAGTGGCATTAAACGGACAACAGTTATCAAATTATTGAGTTGATTTGGTCACTAATAATAAGTGTCAGACGCGTGAAGAATAGAAGTAGTTTGTTCTTCTTGTTTTTTGTTTCCACGTTTTACTTTGGCGAATCTAGTTAGAGTTTTAACTAACTTTGAATATTGACACGTGTTTGTATAAATTAGAATATGACGATCGTGGACCGTGGTAAGTGCTACCCCAGACGCTAAATACTATGAAAAATAATAGGATACTCCTAGTTAGAGTTTTAACTAACTTTGAATATTGACACGTGCTTTGTATAAATTAGAATATGACGATAGTTAGAGTTTTATATTCCATTTGTTTTACAAAAAATGTCATTTTGACACATTTCACATATTAAGAAAACTATTAAAAATTTCATATTATCCTTTATTAATATACACACTAAACAATGTTTTTCTAATTAATACAATAAAACAATAAGGTTAAAATTGGATTTTTGTTCAAAATTATATATTAAAAATATAAAACGACAATTTTTGTAAAACAAAAATAAAACTTCAAAACGACACTTTTTATGAAACGGATAAAGTATAAAAAAATAATACAGATAAACATTTGGGAAAATGAGTAGAATCCTCTAGAAATATCGTGATAAATTATGAGTCACTTTAAAAACAATAATGAAGAGGTGGTGGTCGTTTTGATTCACATATAGAAGAAAAACTAAAAGACTTGACCTTTAACAAAAAAAAAACTAAAAGACTTGACACCCAATGATGAAGAGGTGGTGGTCGCCCAATACAAAATTCATATTAAATGTAGTAGAAGATAATCAAGTTATCAGATTTCATTTTTTCTTTTAGGACGGCTATCAGATTTCATATAGTTTTAAAATTTATCGATATATAATAGAATCCATAGAAATAACTGAAACAAGTAAACTACCAAATGGAATTGTCAAAACAATAATGTATGAATGGGATAATTTTGTAGAATAGAGAAATGCCGAAATGTAAGTCTTAACCGTGTATGGTAGCCGACTAAAACGTCGCTAGTCTTGTCTTTAAGATGGCTGAAAAAATAAAAGTAAAGCCAAATTTTAGAAAGAAGCAATTGAGAAACACTTGGTTTTAAATTTTTAAAGAATTGAAAACCAAAAATAAAACAAATTGATCACTGTGACTTAGACCATCCACATTGCAGACATCAATTTGATGTCTTCCGGTTTTTTTTTTTTNAAAAAATCTCCAGTACCGTCGAACATACAGATCTGAACATTCGATCCGGTCATCTTCTCCGATTCGTTCCAATCGCTTGCTCGCGATTACCTCAGCCCAAAACCTGGCCGCTCTGATACCAATTTGTGCAATTTCGACCTCAATCCAAGACTCAAGAAGAGATTGCAAATACTCGTACGAATCGAGAAGAAAGAAAACTAGAGAAAACAGAAAAGATCGACACAGGAAATTAACGAGTTCGGGGCGTTAACTAGCACATAATATGTAACTTGGTTGACTAAGAAAACAAATAATAATGTTCAGATAGCTTATTCTGAAGGGCACTAGTTGCACTGAACCTTGCTCACATTTGGATCATGTGGGTGGGAAATTGACATGTCAATGATCTATCTCTATCTTATGACTCGGTAACCCAATACTTAACCCCGGTTAAAGTAATATTTATAAATATCAAACTAAGCTCCATTCAATGAGAACATACTCAAAAATATCTAAATTAAAAATATGTATTCTCAAATAACACAATTCAAACATCTAAACTCTAGGAACAACCGCATATCAGTTCATGCAATTGTTTCGTTACTAATTTAAAAAAAAAATGTTATCTGATTTATGCGTCAGAAAAAATCTTCAAAAGGTACCACATCGGTATCTCAAATGATTTGATTGTATCTTCTACATGTGGGTTTATTTTACTTCACAACAGAAGGTCTCTAAATATTCCGAAAAACATTTACATATACGGATGATAACCAAAATTTTGCACAAATATTGTAGAGGTTGAAGAAGTGGAATATTAAACTGTTGTACTATGGAGAATATCACCAAGCGAGGACCTCAAGCTGAAGTTTTCGAAATTATAGTATAGCTGACATGTATTGCCTTACCAATATCTGAAAGCATAAAAAGACGGGTAGGGTTATTACAAAGTGAAGCTAAAATTGACTCCGCACATAACACGGTTATTAAAATAGATTAAATCTCTTTAAAATAGTTTCAAATATTATATAAAAAAATACATCGAAAAACAGAAGAGTGAGTTTGGAACTTTTTTTTTTTGAAATATCAATTGAGGAATGGTGTTCTAATATACGAACAACTTTCTGTCTTAACAATTAATAATTTCTTGCTTAACAGAAAAAAAAACTAATTTCTTATATATAGGAAGTAGATATTTTTTTCTAAAAACTAAAAATAATAAAGGTTGAAAATTTGATTAAAATATATAAATAAATAAAGATTGAAAAATAAATGAGATCAATTGGTTTAAACTCACCTTCATATTTTTTCCGGCGAAAAAACAAAATAAATCTTTTCATTTAGATTTTATTCTGTAAATCGTAAAAGCTAAAGTTGTAAGAACTGTTGATTTTAAAATATAATTCTAAATTTTCTTTCAACAAACCTTTATATAAAGAGTGATTGAGGTAAATATTAACAATTGACCAAACTATTAGTAATTTAGTAATGGATAAATGAAAATTAAGTAACTACCAAAGAGAGAAAAATAAACTCAGAAATATCTTTTTCACTTTAAATAATTATGAAAATGCCATTGATCTAAACTTTTTTTTCCGATGAGATGAATCAGCCACACTATTTACCGGCAACACTGGTATCACGATAATTTTATGTTTATTGTGTTAGCATAATTAACATGATAACAATTATAACAACAATTTATATAAAATGTTAACGTACTAACAATAATATCGGATACTTGTAACGCGCTAACAATAATATATGAATTATTTGCTATTTATACGTGCTAACAATAATATATGATAATTTTAACGTGTTAACAATAATATCAAATACTTGTAATGTGTTAACGTGCTACCAATAGAAGTATACTGATAACAATAACAATAAACATACACTATTTATTTTGACGACATTAACATGATCACAATAATAATAACAACTTATACAGAATTATACTGATAACAGATAAAAGTAGGTAACGTATAATATTTATATTAATGTGTAATTTATACCGAATATTCATCAATAATAATACGAGATTAACAAGATAACAAACAAAGTGTTAAATTATATAAAATTAGACCAATAACGAATTACATGTGCTATTATAACTATATTAACAATTAATTACACGTGCTATATAACTATATTAATGTAATATGATATTCAAAATATCTTTGGTTGCTTAATAGCTTTCGTGTTAACCAAACCAATTCCATTATTTTTCAAGAGACGAAACTGATAATCAAGGACAAAACTCTTCAGGTTGGGTCAAGTCAAGGATCTTTAGTTCGTGTTGTTCGTCGAGCAATCTTTAAGACGATTAATCGAGAACAAAATTGGATTGTGGTTTCAATTAAAACGGTTAAAGAACCAGATTTGCTATTCGGATCGGATAAAACCCAAAATCAGCAGCACCATCAACACAACCACGACGAGAATTTTATCGTGAAATTCCTTTACAAATCTTTTTGTCACCCATTTTGAGAAAAAGGTGTCAGATTCACTCACTTAATTTACGAATCTTTTTGTCACCCATTTTGAGAAATAGATAGTGGGCGCTAAAAAAGAAGACTCTTGACGCGCTCACGCAAACGCTCCCAGGCCCAGTTCTCTAGATAGTTTTCCCTTTCCGGTTTAAGCCTCAATCACTCGGTTTTGGCCTTGTTTTCAAATCTCAACCACCTGGTTTTATCTATTTTGGGAAATTTCTTATCTTGAGTTTCCGGTTTTGGTCTCCTTTCCCGGGTTCCACCCCCGACTCTTGTCGGAGGGTCCGTCGGCCGTTTGGTAAGACTTCTCCTCTCTACCGCCCCAGACCCCATGGTTTCAGTGGAAGGCTCAGCTCCTTGGTCCATGGTTTCTTCTGTTTTGGTCCTCCTCCATCCTTGAAGCATTGTTCCTCAAGTTTAATCTGCAAAAAGCATTCATCTTGGGTCACCTTTCAATCTGTTCACATCTTAACTACAGTTTCGAAAGATGTCTCTCTCTGTCGCGTACCAGGATAAAGGCAAGGGTATTGCCATGTCTAGCAAACCTCCGAGATCTGTGAGGGTAAAAGTTCAAGATTCAGACAACTCGGCACTTCTTGTCAAGCACGCGCTCACGCTAGTGGGAAGAGTTACCCATCGGAAATATCAGAAAGTTTGGTCTATTATCCCTTTCTTTACTGACCGATGGAAAACCTCTGTCAGACCCATAGGTGCTGATCTTGGACAAGGAAAATTTATTTTCCAGTTTGCAAACGAAGAAGACCTCCAAATGGTTCTTGCAAACAGACCATATCATTTTGCTAAATGGATGTTGATTATCCAAAGATGGGAACCAACAATCTCCCGAGATTTCCCGTCGAAAATCCCTTTCTGGATTGACATCCAGAGCCTTCCTGTCCATCTTTGGACACGTGAAACCATCAGAAGCTTGGGTGAAGCTCTTGGTTTTTGTGAAAAAATTGAAATTACCCCACTCTCGGCAAGAGTAAGAGTCCATATCGATGGATTGAAACCTCTCATCACTACGTCCATTGTGGAATACCCAAATGGAGACGAAGTCTTAGCTGACCTAGTCTATGAAAAACTCGAGAGGCACTGTTCCCTCTGTATGATGCTAGACCATGAAGATAAAGAATGCTCAGAAGACCGAACCACTGAAAAGGCTCTGTCTCCTATGCTAAGGAAAGATCATGACGCAACTCATTATAAGCGACTTGATGAATCACGAAGAGGCGAAATCCTTACCAATCGGGGAAGAGATGAGATGCACAGAGGCCCTCGCATCTATAGAGAGACCCTGGGGAACCCTATCCAACAGTCTGAGCATCGGCCAAGAAATCATTACTCCGCAGAAGACAGGCACCACGGTGAAAGCTCAAGATTCAACAGACATGCTGAGGCTAGTCTTGATTCGAGGAGATCCCCTTATTCAAGACAACAAGGTCTTTCTTCAGAAGGAGAGAAAAGAAGCTCCAGCTCAGCCTTGAGACCCGGAAAAGCAGAGAGAGCACGGTTTAGAGAAGCTGAGAGAGGTGATGATCCTAACCCTTGTCGTTGGGAAAAGGTGGAATCATCTAGATCAAGCAGATCCATGTCTGATCTGAATGTAAACCCTGTAACTCCCCCACCTAGCATCCCGCAGGAGGCGGTCAATGAAGCTTTGGGAGAGCTGAGAGAGGTGATGATCCAATATACCAGCTGTGCAGACCCGACAGAAAGCGCTGCCAGGAGAGAAAGATATCGACAAGCGGAAGAGTCTGGTCAATTAGAAGAGACAGCTATAAAAATGGCACAAGCTGCCTTGGTTCTAAACCCACAGACTGAGGAATGTCCCCTCCCATCCCTAGAGCGAGTTCCTATTGCTCTAAGACTGGGCCCAGTAAATCCAGAGAATATGATTTCTCCTGGTGTGGTGAATAGAATGACTTCGGAACCTCAGCAAAAACGTAAACCAGGTAGGCCCCCTGGGAAGAAAAAGCCACAAGTGAGCCCCAAACCTTTACAAGGAGCAAGTTCAAAAAAGAGGAAAGCTCGACAACTCCAAAACTCACCGCGCATGAAGCTCATGGTGGATACTGGTCTCCGAGACGAGGAGAAAGGCGAGACAGGCGCCGTCGGAGGGTCAAGTACTGTGAATCCTCGGCATGGACTGACCAACCAGGGAACAAAACTACCAACCACCAGGATTATTCCAAAAATAAGGAAATCGGAGATGGATTTTCATACTCCATCCGCTCCTCTTCCTTAAAGGTAGCAAGCTGGAACTGTCAAGGATTGGGGAATCCCTTGACAGTTCAACGGATACGGGAAATTAGATTGAAACTATTTCCCGAGATCTTGTTCCTCTCAAAGACAAAAAATGCTGAAGAATTTGTGCTCCATAAATTACAATGGATGGACTATGGCCATCATCACCTGGTTCCCCCACACGGCAGAGGAGGCGGAGGGCTTGCTCTATTCTGGAAACGAGATTTAGATCTGGAAATCTTATCGTCGTGTGATAACTACATAGACACGAAGCTGGTTTATGAAGGAAAGATCATCTATGTCACTCTGGTGTACGGTGATACAGATAAAGCAAATAGGAAGGGAATATGGGATCGCCTTACCCAACTAGCAACAGCTAGAGAAGCCCCTTGGTTCCTCACTGGAGATTTCAATGATATCATTGATAATTCAGAGAAGGAAGGAGGTCCTGCTCGAGCAGAAGGCTCCTTTATTGACTTCGGATCATTTTTATCTGAAGGAGATCTTTACGATATTCAATTTTCGGGAGACAGCCTCTCCTGGAGAGGAGCTCGACATGATCATCTAGTCCGCTGTCGTCTAGATAGAGCCCTAGCAAACAGCGACTGGGCAGAGCTATTTCCGGCGGCAAGGAGTGAATACCTTTTATTTGAAGGATCGGATCACCGACCAATTGTCTCACATTTTGATCTCTCGAGGAAGAAGAAGAAATGTTTGTTTCGATATGATCGTCGTCTTCGAAACAATGAGGAGGTTAAAGGACTTATCAAAGAAACTTGGGGCCAAGGCCCATCCTGCTCCGTAGCTCAGAGAATCACTAAGTGTAGATGGGCTCTCATCGATTGGAACAAGGCCCATCACATCAACAGCCAGAAGCAAATCCTCGAAGGAAAACATAAGCTTGAAGAAGCAATGGTGAATCCAATCAATGATGGAGTCCTTATCGCTAAATTGAATGAAGAGCTCAAAAGTGCGTACCAAGCAGAAGAAGATTTCTGGAAGCAGAGTAGTCAAAATCTGTGGCTGAGCTTAGGATATAGGAATACGGGGTATTTCCATGCTATTGCGAAAGGTCGGAAGGCTATAAACAGCTTCTCCGTCATTGAAGATTCCGATGGAGTTCCTAAATTTGAAGAGAACCAGATTGTCGAGGTGGTGGTCTCTTATTTTCAAAAGCTGTTTTCAACAAATGGAAACCGCAGGTATCAAACCGTCGAGGAAGCTATTAAACCAAAAATCTCAGCCGAAACAAACCTCCAATTGATCTCGGATCCGACGGCGGAGGAAATTCGTCTTGCAGTTTTCTCCATCCACGCCGATAAGGCACCTGGACCAGATGGATTTTCTGCAAGCTTCTTCCATTCCAACTGGAACTCGATAGGACCAGAAATTGTCTCTGAAATCCAGGAGTTATTCTCCACTGGTGAGTTACCTCAATCAAGCAACGAAACCTTTATCAGACTGATTCCCAAGGGGCAAGGACCAAAGAAAGTTGCCGACTACAGGCCGATTGCTCTGTGCAACGTCTACTTCAAAATCATCTCTAAACTGCTATCAAGACGATTACAACCAATTCTGGATGAGTTGGTTTCAGAAAATCAGTCTGCTTTTGTGCCGGGGAGGGCAATAGCGGATAATGTTCTCATCACCCATGAGATGCTGCACTACCTAAAGAACTCAACAACCGAAAAGTTCTGCTCAATGGCTGTTAAAACAGATATGAGTAAGGCTTACGATCGTCTTGAATGGGATTTTATCAGGTTAGTGCTCACTCGCTTTGGGTTCCATCAACGTTGGGTGGACTGGATCTTGCAATGCGTAAGCACGGTCTCGTATACCTTCTTGATAAATGAGGGCCCAAAAGGTTTCGTGAAACCATCGAAAGGCATCAGACAGGGAGACCCCCTGTCTCCATATATTTTTATTCTGTGTAGCGAAGTTTTATCGGGCTTATGCTCAAATGCACAGGAAGATGGTTCTCTCAAGGGACTGAGAGTTGCTACTGGAAGCCCAAGGCTCAACCACCTGCTGTTCGCAGATGACACAATGTTTTTTTGCAATACCAGTTGGAAAACACAACAACGTTAGTCAACATTCTCAAGAAATATGAAGAAGCATCGGGTCAATCCATCAATCTAGACAAGTCCTCTATAAGTTTCTCAAGGAAAACACCTGCTGACATCAGAGAAAGAGTCAAAGGAGATCTGAAGATAAGCAAAGAAGGAGGAGTTGGAAAGTATTTAGGCCTGCCTGAGCACTTTGGACGTCGAAAAAAGGATCTCTTTACGGGTATTGTGGACAGGATCCGGCAAAAAGCAATCAGCTGGTCTTCAAGGTTCTTATCAGGAGCTGGGAAACTAGTCATGCTGAAGAGTGTGCTAGCCTCTATGCCTTCCTATGCTATGACCTGTTTCAAGCTGCCGGGATCTCTATGTAAGCAGATACAATCGGCCTTAACCCATTTCTGGTGGGATTCAAAGCTAGACAAGAGGAAAATGTGTTGGGTTTCCTGGGAAAAGCTTTCCCAGCACAAGAACAATGGAGGCCTGGGATTCCGCGATATTCCTTGCTTCAATGATGCTCTCCTTGCTAAGCTAAGCTGGAGAATTCTAAGCAAACCAAACAGTCTCTTTGCTAGAGTTCTAATTGGTAAGTATTGCCTTAGTTCTGACTTTATGTCCTGCGAATGCCCATTTTCTGCGTCACATGGATGGAGAAGTATCTTAATAGGTAGAGACCTTTTAAGAAAGAATCTAGGATAGGCTATTGGTAATGGGAAATCTGTGAATTTGTGGAATGAATTCTGGTTATCTACCTCCTCTCAAAAGGCACCGTTAGGTCCTTGTGGGGAGAGCGAGAAGGATCTAATGGTGGCGGATCTGATTGATGGGGTGAGCAGGGACTAGGACGCCAAAAAAGTCCAAGCAATATTCCCCCTCTTAGCTCCAGAAATCATGGCCCTGAAACTAAGCCAAAGCGGTGCAAAAGACAAGAGAATCTGGTTAAGAGAAAAGTCTGGTGTTTACTCTACAAGATCTGGTTACTTTGCTGCCCAAGAAGAGCTAAACCAGCAACAGTCAAGAAGCTCATTAAACTGGAATACTGATATCTGGTCAATCCCTACGGCTCCCAAGGTTCGAACATTCCTCTGGCGGGTAGCAAGTGGGGCTTTACCGGTGGGTGAAAGATTAGCTGAGAGAATCCCTGAAGTTTCCTTACCTTGTCCCCGGTGTGGAGAGTCAGAATCTAGTGTGCACCTGCTATTTCATTGTACCTTTGCAGGGAAAGTCTGGGATATGGCCCCTTTCTCCTCTGAAACTGATCATAAGCATCATCCCAGTTTTGAAGCAATGTGGAAAGAGGTAAAACATTCTGTTTGCTTGCCCCCATTGGGACTATCTAATACATCCCTGGCATCTTGGATCTGCTGGAACCTTTGGACAGCCCGAAATAATCTGATCTTTAGTGATAAGAAATTCTCGGAGTCAGAGGTATTGAGCAAGGCTATCCGTGAAACTAAGCAATGGCAAGATGGGCAGACGAGTAAATCCAAGGCACCTATGCATGTGGTGTCTATGCATGTGTCAGGTCAGTACACTGAAGTTTTATGCCAATCTGACGCAGCTTGGAACAAAGACCAGAAGAAAGCGGGACTTGGCTGGACCCTTCTATACCGGAGACGCAACTCTCTGAGTAAGTTCTCCCAAGTCTCTGACTTCGTTAAATCCCCTTTAGTGGCAGAAGGGATGGCAATCCGTGCAGCTCTGGCTCACGCGACTTCGGAAGAAATAAGGACTATCTCGGTTGAATCCGACTCCTTACAACTGGTTAGAGCAATCAACGCGGGCTCTAATATTTCGGATCTTCATGGTATCCTTGAGGATATCATAGCTCTCACCAAAAGATTCGAATTCATTTATTTCATGTTTATTCCTCGTTTATCTAATGTACTTGCTGATTCGTTGGCAAAGAGTGCTTTGTATGCTGTTTCAGCACTTTNTAACTATATTAATGTAATATGATATTCAAAATATCTTTGCTTGCTTAATAGCTTTCGTGTTAACCAAACCAATTCCATTATTTTTCAAGAGACGAAACTGATAATCAAGGACAAAACTCTTCGGGTTGGGTCAAGTCAAAGATCTTTAGTTCGTGTTGTTCGTCGAGCAATCTTTAAGACGATTAATCGAGAACAAAATTGGATTGTGGTTTCAATTAAAACGGTTAAAGAACCAGATTTGCTATTCGGATCGGATAAAACCCAAAATCAGCAGCACCACCAACACAACCACGACGAGAATCTTATCGTGAAATTCCTTTACAAATCTTTTTGTCACCCATTTTGAGAAAAAGTGTCAGATTCACTAACCTAATTTACGAATCTTTTTGTCACCCATTTTGAGAAATAGATAGTGGGCGCTCTTGTCTCGACCCCCATAATCATACTCCCCAAACGTTCGTATGTATAAATAGATTAATATACCGACGACAGTAAAGAAAGCAGAAAAGCAGTATACCATACTTAATAGCCACATGTTTTTAAGCTTCTCAATTTTTTTGTGATCTCAATTTTAAGCTTCTCAATTTATTTACTACTTTACTTGTTTTCAACAAATAATAAATATGCATGATCTTGACTTCTCGCCAACAAAAATATTGCCCGACTGCCATTTATAGCTGTTAGTTGGGCGTACTGTTCGTAGGTTAGTCCAATCCAAATTATTACGGATCGGTTATGGTCATGCCCAAATACAAAGTAGTCTAAATAGACTAAGATCAATTTCGTCTGCGGTCAAAATTGGACTAGACCAAACGGTCATTGTACAACCTAACTACATTTTTTTTCAAAAACTACAAAAAATAAAATAAAACTAATTAATTTTATCTTTGAGTATTCTTATTAAATAATATTTTATGATTATCATTAAAATATCATATTTGCTTACCAAAATAACAAAACTGTGTTTTCTTGTCAAAACTTCAAACTCGTGAAATCGTATTTTTTCACCAAACCCGCAAACTTGCATTTTCTCGCCAAAACCGTAAAACCGTATTTTCCCACCAAAATCGTGAAATCATGTTACCAAAACTATGAAATCGGTTTTTACCGTCAAAACCGTGTTTTCCGACAAAACTGAAAAACTTTGTTTTTTCGCCAAAACCAAAAATAAAACTAATTAATTTTATCTTTGATTATTCTTATTAAATAATATTTTACGATTATCGTTAAAATATCATATTTGCTTACCAAAATAACAAAACCGGGTTTTCTTGTCAAAATTTCAAACTCGTGAAATAGTATTTTTCCACAAAACCTGCAAACTTGCATTTTCTCGCCAAAACCGTAAAACCGTATTTTTCCACCAAAATCGTGAAATCATGTTACCAAAACTATGAAATCGCTTTTTTACCGCAAAAACCGTGTTTTCCGCCAAAACTATTTTTTTTGTTTTTCCGTCAAAACCAAAAACTTTGTTTTCCCGCTAAAATAGTGTTTTCCGCCAAAACCGCATAATCACATCTTCCCGCCAAAACCACAAAATCCTATTTTCCCGCAAAAATCGTGTTTTCCGTCAAAACCGTAGACCCACGGTTTCCCAAAATAGCAAAACTATGTTTTCCCGCCAAAATTACATTTTTCCGCAAAATCGTATTTTCCCGTTAAAATCGTGAAATCGTGCTAAAATCGTGTTTTCTCGTCATAACTGTAAAATCACGTTTTCCCGCCAAAATCGCAAAACTATGTTTTCCCACCAAAATCACAATACTATGTTTTTCCGCCAAAATTGCGTTTTCCAGCCAAAACCGTAAAATCGCGTTTTCCGCCTAAAACGCAAAATCTCATTTTCTTGCCAAAATTATGTTTTCCCGCCAAAACGCAAAATCTTATTTTCCCTCCAAAATCATGTTTTAAAACCGTAAAATCATGTTTTCTCGCCAAAAAACGTGATTCCGCATTTTTTTGCTAAAAACTTGATTCCTTGTTTTTACATGCAAAATTTTATTTTTAACGGGATACCACGTAATCACATTCTCTGGGAGAAAAAAACAAAATTGTTTGTTGTTGGAAAATTAATAAATCATATTTTAATTATTAAATATAATATTTAAATTATTTTTGGTTTAATTTAAAAACTTTAATTGTTGTGAACAGTCCATTTAGATATGGTCTTTTTTTTGCGCAATCATAAAATTGTATTGTCTATGCGGACGGACCAATTCACAGCTCTATTTCTTGACTTTCCGTTTTCTTTGGGTTCTTAATTACCTCTTCTCCCGTAATACTAGGCCTCAAGAAAGCCCAGCATCATATCCAAGAAGTCTTGTAAACTTACACGTACTGGATTGAATGTTTTTGTGTTGTATTACTTTGACAAACGTACACATATACTTGCTCTTGTCTCTGATTCGAGAGAAAGATGTACGGATTTTGGCTTCGAACTTTTAGAATTAAAAAAAGAAACATGTAATGTATTTGCATTTGATTATCACTTTTAAACGTAAGAAGAAACAGACCTTTATATTTATGACAATGACAATTATTTCGTATTTACTTCAATATTAGTTTGTAAGATGTCAGATAAAACAAGGAGAATAAAAGTTAATAATCACATTGGGGAGTGATATTAAAAAGAGTGAATATGATAAATTGATCAAAAAATTAGATAATAATTTGGAAATTAGGTGAAGAGGAAAAAAAATAAATCTAAAATACCTTTTGATTTTTTAATAACCACAGAAATATCATTGGTCTCAAAATTATATTCTGGCAGAAGAATACAACGACATTGTTCATCTAACGGCCAGTGTTTATATTCATCAAAACTCAACGACCACTATTCATAACAAAAAAAACAAATTGTTAGCATCGTTAACATTGTCATGTTAACTCAATTATCATTGTTAGCATCGTTAACATTGTCATATTAACCCAATTATCATGTTCATTTTTATGAAATTGTCATGTTAAACTAGTTATCATATCATAAATTATCGTGTTAATCTAGTTATCATTTCGCAGAAAAATGTGAAATATAGAAATATAAAAATTATTGTGATAATCCGGTTATCATATCATATAAACTATGTATTATTGGTTATCTAACTTTGTTATCATCACAAAATTATAATGATAATCTATTGTTAGCATCGTTAACATTGTCATATTAACCCAATTATCATGTTCATTTTTATGAAATTGTCATGTTAAACTAGTTATCATATTATAAATTATCGTGTTAATCTAGTTATCATTTCGCAGAAAAATGTGAAATATAGAAATATAAAAATTATTGTGATAATCCGGTTATCATATCATATAAACTATGTATTATTGGTTATCTAACTTTGTTATTGATATTCATGCATTTTACATGTTTAAGCATACATTTTAGGGAATAGTTTTGTGTCATTTGCATGCATAATCACAGTTTTGTCTTGCATTTAAGTCTCATTTAGAGTTTAGGACATTTGCATTAGGTCCTAGTGAGTTCTTGCATTCATTTGGAGTGTTTTTAGGTGTTTATCGAGAAGCAAAGCCAAAACACCAAGTATCGATCGATACCTCTCGGTATCGATCGATACCTTCAGGAGTTACACCGATGCCGCTGCTCGGTGTCACGGGTCGGTACTGCCACAAGGAGAACCCGGGGGAAAAAGCCTTAACACGGAGCAAAGACACCGAGGTGTGTCCTCGGTAGCCAAACACCAAGTATCGATCGATACCCCTCGGTATCGATCGATACCCCTCGGTATCGATCGATACCCAAAAGCTTCAGGAGTTACACCGATGCCACTGCTCGGTGTCACGGGTCGGTATTGCCACAGGAAGATCCCGGGGGAATTGGCCCTTAACACGGAGCAGTGATACCGAGGAGTGACCTCGGTATCCCCTGAAGAACAAGCCCGATACCAAGCCTAATTTATCCATTTAAAACCGGGTCGGTACCCGGTTTGTCCCGGGTCGACCCGGTTCGCCCATTTTCATTTATAAGCCCAAAACCTAATTTGGAAGGGCTAAGCTTTCTTTTCCCTAGAGTTGGGTTTATCCCAAACTCTTCTTAGGATGATTTTGGAAGGGATTTTGATTGTTCTTCATACAAATGCCACTCTAGAGAAGATTTCTTCACCCTTATCTTTATATTAATACATCTTCTTTATCTATATGTCTTCTTCTTTTATGTTCTTCATATTTAGGCCTTAGGCCCCTTTTGTTGGATCTTAGATTTAGCTTGATTTAGATGGCTTGATGATTGATTCTTGATGCTTATGCTCTTAATCCTTGCATTCCTTTCTTGTCTAGAGTCCTTAATGCTAGATCTAGCTTGATAGAGTGGGTCTAGATCATTAGGCATTTCATGAACACCAAGTGTTTGATGAAATGCCAAGACCAACTAGACAAGAGATTTATGTTCCTAGCCTAAGAGATTAGTTGTCTAGGGTGTATTTTGGTCGATCTTGTTTATATTCTTAATGCTTGCTAAATCATTGATCCACAAATGAGAGTTTGCTAATGGATTGAGTGATTAGCATAGTGATTAGTTGCTTGAAAGAGAATTAATCAAGATTAGTGATCTTAACCTAAGGATTAGCATTGATTGTGTGTATTAGCATCATTAGTTAGTTGTCTTGATGATTAGATGATGATGATTTAGGTTGATCCTTGTTGGATCCTTCACTTAGGTTGGTTCTTAATGCTAGATTTGATAAGATAAACCATAGTTTAGAACTACACCTAGATTAGGTAGCTCTAGTTGGCGTGACAAACCAATCTAGAGCTACACCTTAGGATTTATGGTCTTATCCCATGCATTAGGGAGAGATTCGAGTAAACGGTGTTAGTGCTAGATTAGGTCTATCCATTCGAGTCTTGAACTTAGGCATTTCACTCCTAACCGGAGTTTAATTGAATTGCTTGAACAAAACCTTTTCTGAGCTTTTCATGCCTAGCCAATGAGAGTTGATGTCTAGGGTGATTAGCGAACTAAGTGGGATTGGAGATTAATGCTTGTTAATCATCTTATCACAAACGATGGTTTGTTCTTGATTTGGTGATTAACAAAGTGATTAGTGCCACGACGGTGGATTAGTCATAATAGTGAATTCCATGTTCTAGGATAGTGTTTAACGCTTCCAAATGATTCATTGTTCGATCGTTATCCATCTCATTGATAGCTTAGTTCATGATCCACATTTCTATCCTTGTTTTCTTTCTTGCATTTCATTTTCTTTCTTTAGTTTAAAAACATAAAAACCAAAAACATTGCTCTAGCTTAGGAAGACTCATGCATTCCTAGTGTATTGATCTTAGCCTCTTCGGTTCGATCCTCAAATACTACAACTTGAGGTATTGATTTAAAGACTAAAAAGTCTATCTATCAGTTATCATCACAAAATTATAATGATAATCTATTGGATAACTTTGATTATTTTCAATGTAATTAACACATAAAATCAGCAAAAAAAAAATTAACACCACCACAGTGATTGATGCTGTCACCGGCGACATCGGCGTCGCCACCGTCGCGGTCTTTTCCGTGGTCACCGCCGTCCTCGACCTCGTTGACACCTCTTCTTCTTCTTTTTCCCCGATTCTTCTTTCTTCTTTCTTCTTTCTTCTTTCTTCTTCTTCCCCGTTTCTTCTTCTTTCTTCTTTCTTCTCCTCTTTATTTATCTGTCATGAATATTCATGAGAGAGAAAAACAAAAATAAAATTAGTTAGAAAAAGTAAGGTTAAGTTAGTTTTTTTGCATGTGAACAATATTAATATAATAGTGTTCAAAAATGTACATTTAATTTTCATGTTATTTAATAGTTAATTTGTGCTATTACTATATTAAAAATCCATGACAATATTGATGGTATGGTTAGTATATAGAGAAATTGCTGTAAACGGTTTTCAATAATCCCAAAATTAGGACATCCACTGTGTATTTTGATCTTATTCATATCAAAATAACCAAAAAATCCCCACTCTACAATATATTAACTATGTATTAACCGGATATGTTGTCCCCTTTCACATGCAACAAATATAATTTAATAAAGAAATATCAGCACCATACTATTACCTACTTAGCTACAAGACTCGATATATTCGTAATACTATTGTTGGAGATGGGATAACACTTCTTATTGTCTTGGTATCCGAGTTAACTGGACAACAATACAAATAGCTGATAACTTCACATTAACTATTAACATTGTAAACACTTCTCAATATTTTGAATAGTAACTAACCCAAACCCGTTGTTGGCGGGATAACACTTTTTGTTACCTTGGTATCTAAGTTAACTGGACAACAATACAAATAGCTATTAACTTCGCATTAACTATTAACACTGGAAACAATTCTCAATATTTCGAATAAAAAATAACATTTCGAATTGTCGTGTTATCCGAGTTAACTATACAACAATACAAATTAGTTTTACGTTAACCTAGAAAAATATATTTACTGTAAATAAAATTTATCATTACCTTTTATTGGACGGTTGGAATGAATTTTTTGGACGGCGGTAGATAAATCTAGATTTTGTGAAGATATGTATTATATCCCATCAAACAAATCATTTAATACTTTATGCATCTCTTCTCTCTCTCATATAGGGTTAAATTCGACTACAATGACACATACAATTGTATTTATCTAATATCAAGATATTGCTTTTTAACTCATTTTACTCTAGTATATAAAGCATAATATATACAATATACACTTTTATACCTTTCTTTTTATCTTCTCTCTTTTCTTTCTTTCTTCACTCTCACGTTTCTTCTTTTTCTACATTTTTTTCTGATAACGTAGACTATCCGATCGACATCTTACTGGAGAGATAGAGACTGACTACCACATGTCAAACTAGTAAGACTTCGCGCATTCCGACTATTGCCTAGAGTGAGTTGGCCCAACTGACAAAGTCTCCTCACGGGTTTTCAACTGGGCTGAAATCCAGTGCCAGCTTCCACACATGGTCGTGATTAATGTTTCGAACACCAGTACATAGGGGGAATAGAACCCAGGTTCCCCGTTAGTGGAACAATCTCACCTCCTCACTACCACTCGACCACGCCCATGTGGGCGTTCTAATTATTTTTTGTTCCTCTTTTTTTCTCTTCTTTTTTTTTGGCTGTAAATGGTTGTATTCCAAAGTAACAAGATGAATAAAAATTAGTAGAAAAATATTTTTCAACTTGTTACTCTTCTTGTTAGAAGAAAGTTTTCCTTATATTTATCTTCTTTGGTTGCAATGAACAAATCTAAAAACGGAATAGAATACTATTTTTTTTTTCTACCGAAATAATAAATAAATTAAACAAAATGATCAAAAGTTAAATCATAAACCTGAAATTTTGAATCTCAATCCCAAAAAGTTAACAGTACAATTAAAAAATTAAACCCAAATGAAATATAGTAAAATTAGTAAAATGTATAGTAAATAATATAGTATGATATTCTATTTTATGTTCATAGTATAATATGATCTTTTTTTTCTCTCCTTCGTCTCTCATTTTTCTCCATTTCCAACAGCAGTGCAAACACCACATTTATATATCCAATCGATTTTTTAATTAACTATTTCTCAGTTATTTTTTATTGTTCTTCTTTTTCTCTCCCAACAATAAAATACTATACTATTTATATATGATCAATAGAATAGAATGCTAATTTATTATATTTATCAAAACAATAAACAAACATAACTAAGTGATGTAAAATTAAATTATAAACCCTAAATTTTGAAATTTGATCCCCAAAATTAAACATTACATTAGAAAAATTAAACCTAACTCCGAAATATAGTAAAATTAGTAAAATATGATAACTAGTACAATATGCTATTCTATTCTATCTTAATAGTATAGTATGGTACAATTTTCTTTTGTCTTCTTCACAATGGGCATTTTCGTAATTGGTTATTCACCTAATTGACTTTTGATGACTATATTCTTAATTTTGTAGCCGAGTATTGATATTGAGTAACATCACCCATAAAACAACACCGATGAAACAAACAACCCATAAAACAACACCGATGAAACAAACAACCCATAAAACAACACCGATGAAACAAACAACCCATAAAACTTAATTACTTAATAAAAAGATAACGAAGGCAAAAAAAATCAATAACCAAAGTTTAAGTTATATATATATATGTATATAATTATTTGACAGTTACAGAAATACATGATTTTAGGGTAAATAAAATAAATTTAGAGTTTTTTTTTACCAATTTTTTTTTAGAGTTTAGAATTTTGGATTACGGATTTAAAGTTCGGGTTTTGAATTTCTTTTTTTAATACTGAACAAATCATGAAAACTGCTACAAATACAATTTTACAACGGATAACGTTATCTGCTCCACAACGATCCGCAATCACGATGAACGGCTTCAGTTGCACCATGCGCGATCACAATGAATCATGCGCGATCACAATGAACAACTCCACTTGAACAATGCTAAAGATTTTTTTAGGGCTGGGCAAATTATCCGGATCCAAAAATCTGAACCGGTACCGAACCAAAAATAACCGAACCAAACTCGATCCGAAATTTTAAAATACCCGATCGGATCCGAAATTCCTATACCCGAAGAACCGAATCCGAACTGGTACCGAACCGAGAACCGAATGGATACCCGAAATACACGAAGTGTAATTATATACTCAAATATATTAATTATATTTAGATTTGATATAACCCAAAATACCCAAAATTACAACTATAAACCCGAATATATTAATTATTTTAGGGTATTTTGGGTATTTNTATTTTGTTTTTTTTCTGAAATTTTCGTGTATTTTGGATACTTTTGGTTTGAAAGTATATTGATTTTATTGAAATGAATATTCATATTTTGTGTTTTATCTCGGATTTTGGGTTATTCAGGTTTTTTCGGGTATTGTGGATACTTTCGGATTTGGATCCGAACATATCCGAAAAATTTCAGATCTTAAAAAAAATACCCGATCCGATCCGAACCCGAACCGAACCCGATCCGAATTTTTAAAATACCCGATCGGTACCTAAATCCCTAAACCCGAAATACCCAAAATCTGAAATACCCGACCCGAACCCGATCCGAACGCCCACCCCTAGATTTTCTTATAGGATTGCCTCTATTAATCTGTAGAAATTACGTCATCTGGAAATCGAAACCCGAACCTCTTGATGTAGAATTAATGATCCATTTGGTCAACCACTAGATTAATGGAGCTTCCACGGGTTTTTGGAATTTAAGATTTAGTTTTTAGAGTTAAAGTTATAGAATTAAGAAATTAAGGTTTAAATTTTATTTTTTATTATGAATATAAGGTATATTCTGTTCTTTTTTTTTGACAAACTAATTCACTGATTTCAACTAAAAATTATAAAGTGAGTAGATTCAGAATACAAGTTATATAGTAAGAGTTCCATAAAAACAATACATGGAATAAAATAAAAAAAATATTTATGATATAGTCTAATAGTTTTTAGATGAAATAAAATAATTAAAAGACGAATTAATTACAAAAACAAACATGTACATAATTTGAATTAGCTAAAATCACCGATTCGAGGGGTCAATTTTAGGAACACACACACGCATCAGACTCAGCCTTTTTCTAATTAAACGAAAAGAAGAAGGAAAAAAAAAAACATTATTCGATCTCCGGGATGCTCTGTAACGCCGGTCTCCAAGGCCGTTGGTGATGATTCGAGAGATCGGAGGCGAATCCGAGTTGATCTCCACCGTCGAAAAGTAATTTAGAAAGAACCTCTTCCGCCGTCAAATCCTTCAAACTAATGTTTCTCATGAGATCTTCAAACTCCTTCTTCGTCATCTTTATCTTAATCTCTCTTCTTCCACACGAGGATGGCAAACTTGAAGACGTCACGTTACTTGTTTCTCCGAGCAGCTTCTCTCTGTCGTCTTCGTCGTCGTCGTCGTGGAACACGGTGGATCTTCTTCTTCTTCTCTCCGTCGTCGTTTTGTCTATTACACATATGCAGTTTCCCATTTTTATTTTATTTATTTGATTGATTGAGTTTGTAGAGATTCAGAACTCAAGAGAGGATCTAAGTATTTATAGTGTTCCAAAGAAAATTAGTTTTTTTTTTTGCTTTTCTTTAACAAAAAAAAAAATACTTTTACTCCGTAATAAAGAGAAATGGATTAGATTTGTACGGCCATGTCGAGAGGGAGGACAAAGGTTGATTAGTCTTTACGTGGAATGTCTTTTTCTAAGTTACGTTGTAATTAGTTGACCAACGTTCTTTCATCCTCATCCACTCCTTGTAACTGATTTACTTCAGAAATATAATTTTTTTCGGATTTATACTTCAATCATTTTTTATATTCAGATTCTATTTTAAAATAGTGGATAATATTTTATTTTACCTTTAATACTTTCAAAAGACTGTGTATTATCAGAAATGATTACGAAAATGTGTGAAAATAAAAAATGATGGTATGCATAACCGGCAACAAAATAACATATATATTTTCTACAATATGACACGTTTAAAAGATTGAACATGTCCTATTATAATATTGAGTACATTGAACGGATTTTTTTTATCTTATACTTGACATTTACTCTTACTCTTACTCTAACTTTAATTGGTCCTTAAAATGTGCTATTTACTGAATTTAGTTTTAGTTTCGTCTCAATTAGATTGAACTCTAAAGTTAGATAAGAAACTATAAAATTAGTATGAAACTCGTCTTGAAAAAAAATTGTAGATTTAAAATTTATCCTTGATGGTTGATTCATTGTATTATTCAGTGCCGTATTATTAGAGGATGTGCTCAGAAGTGCTAGTGCATATATGACTCATATAACAGAATAACAAAATTTATCTATATTCTCATGCCTAATATTTTTTGGAAAAAATGTATTAACATATATACAAATAGTGCCTATATATTTACAATATAAAGAATATATGATACTTTAAATAATTCTAAACCAAATTTGTTATATTAAACATTGATATTTTTTAATGTAATATTCAGTGTCCACTAGTTCTTATATATATGTGTGTGTGTGTGTAAACAAAAAGAGAGATATATATATATATATAGCTAACTTTGGAAAAGAAACTAAAATTATAAAATTATTAGCAACTTGGTGAAGTACTGAAGTTGATGGGAGTGGAATAAAAGTTAATTGTTGAAATAATTGTCTATTGTGTCGGCCGTGCGCTTCCAAAGACTCGCAACTTATATCAATGGTTTTAGTTGTTTTTATATTTTAATCAACACATATATTTTTAGCTGTTAGAATAATTATGTTGTTGTTAAAGAGCTGTTGAATCATTTGTTTGGTCTATTGTACTTGTATCATTACTAAATTCGATTCGTAGCTTATGTGTAAATCTGAATTGTCGATTTTTTGGGAGTTAGTTAGCATTCTCTTTTAAAATGTATGTATATATTTTATTTACTTCTCCACAATTATCCGTCAACAATTACGAACATAAGAATCCAAATTTTTTGTTTAACGATGGTCTTCTACGCGGTGGAAAATGTTAAACACTTAAAAACTGTTTATGAATCGTGTTTATAGTTCTGTGTTACTGTGTATAGTTGTTGATAGCATATTCTGTGTTGATAAAAAATATTACAAATTCCACTTAAATTAAATGATCAACAAAAATGGTTTTTCGAGCTTGACATCGTCGTCAGTCGTCACAATATATAGTGAGTTCGAGGCACTTATAAATCAAATGATAATTTTTTTTCTACGTAGTGCAAAACCATGCTGGTAATAATTTTATTATTTTATAGTGAATTAAATTTCGAAATATACTGCTCAGGATTTCTTTCGTAAATTAAACTGAGAAGTTTTGGTAAGATATCCTACTACGGTTATAAATATTTAGTTCAATAAAAATCAGGTTTTGAGATAGTATAAATATAGGTTTTAAATATTTTTAAACATTATTCATTTTTTTTAGATAACCGTGAGGATCTCAAAGATTTGCTAGGTCTAAACACTAATCTCACGAGGCCCGCGGATGCTCCACGTTTTCTTACCACTTAAGGTGTCTCCGGATAACCAAAGCGTTTTAAGGTGGATCGAACCCATGAGAGCCGAAAAAGACACACCTATACATGTTGTCAAGCCACTGAGAGACCTCTACTTTGGTTTATAAACATTATTCATGTATTAAAAAAATATCTCTTAATAACGAGTATTTGTCTCAATTTTTTTCTTCTAAATATTTCAATTTTTTTCCTGTTGAATCAATTTTCCATAGAGGTTTCGCCACATCTCATTAATGTTAGTGTATTTTTTTTGTTATGTTATTGTATTTCTTTTATATGAAGAAACTTGATTATACCAGAAATCCTTGACGTGCTAAAAGGAATAAGTAATGAAATGGCGTCTAAGACCATCTCCAATGTATTACTCTATTTTTTACTCTAAAATAGAGTTGGGTTTTGCTCCAATGTATTACTCTATTTTTCACTCTAAAAAGGAATATTCTATGGTATATTATATTTCAATTTTATTATAAATATCATTTATTTGTAAGAAATTACAATTTAACCCCGCTTATTTTTTTTCTTTCAAAAACTTCCATAAATTATGATTTTATTTCAACATTTTTTTTGTATTTCTGTATTTTAAGAAAATTATTGTTGTCTTAAAAATGTTGATTTTAAAATTTATGAAAATAATCTATATAATAATTTGGTGGTGATAATCATTTTCTGTAATTTAAGTTTTAACATTTGTTTAGTGCAATTTTTTTTGTCAAATTGTGATATTGGAGAAAAAATTACTCTACAAATTATCTCAAATAATTTGAACACATCACAATATATGGTTTTATGTGATTTAACTTTAAAACATATTATAATAAAGTAATTTAAATGTAAAATTGATTTTCTTGTATTTAAATATTATAATTATTATTTGTTTCAGTTATAATTACAAAGATATAAAAATTAAAGGATCATTCTATAAATAAAAAAGTTCAACTCTAAAATAGAGTGAAAAATAGAGTTACTCTAAAAATAGAGTTACTCTATTTTAGAGTGAGAAATAGAGTGGGGTTGAATAGGATTTTACTCTAAAAATAGAGTTTAGAGTGAAAATAGAGTAGGGTTGGAGATGTCTTAAGAGTAAGAAAAAAATAATAATTATAACTAAAAAGTTTTTTTTTTCTTTTTTGCTTTTGACTAGAAATAATTAATTTTTAAAAGAAAGGATCGTGTGAACTGTGAAGTGTCAGCTATTGCACTTGCATGGGAAGGGAATAACTTCTTTACGTTTTTCTTGTCTAATTGTTCTTTGTCTTTTTTTTGTTCCACCATTTTTTCATAATTCACGTGTACAAATTGTAAATCTTTTAAATATTGGCATTGTACTTTGCTTTCTTTGCTCTGTGTATGAATATAATCTGGTCAAAAGTATATATTACAAATTTCCACAAAGAAAAATGAATATAAAGGGGAATCTGGTCAATTGTTACGCTACGAGACTGCTCACATGGTTGTGATCCAGTCAGGATTGGCCCTAGAATTTTGGAGGCTAAAGAATAATTTTAAGGTTTTTATTTTTTGGGTCTATAAAAATAAATAAAAATGGGACCAAAACTAATGTTTCATCTAACATGGCTTAGGATCGGTCCTAAGTCCAATGGTAGGAAGGATTGTGTAGGGTATTACTCCACTTCATCCGGATTCGATCCGTCCTGGAAACAAAAACATATTCAAGTAGGAAGTTTGAGTTTGGGTTTCTGTCCAGCCAGTTTACCTGGTAGTCTGGTAACAGGCGATCCGACTACTTTCTAAAATTAGTCGGAAAGCATTCCAAATTTGGGATATGCAGTATGGTGTTCATTCAAAAAAAAAAATCTATTTTGTAGCATTTCAGCACGTTTTTACCGGAACTGACCGGATCAACTAATAAAATATATTAAAAATAAATAAAAATTGTTACGAAGTTAGGCACCAATAATAATTCTATTAAAACTTGTGCATTTCTTTATCGGCCCGAATTGAGTAACTGGAATAGGCCTGGTTTATTAATGGGACGAAGTTAGGAAACATTCGCAGTCGAATAAACGTAAGATTGGAGCCCATTTTAATTTCTACATGGTTCCTAAAAAATAATTCGTTAGCTACAAGAAATTAATAAAACATATAAATACGAATAAAAGAGAAATGTAATATTTTGTTTATCAGAGAAATGTAATATTTTGTTTATGTTATAAAACTATCGTTTATATATATGTGTATATATGTATATATGCTATATATATTATTATATATTTTGATGAGAGTAAGAAAGTAAACGAGAGAGAGAATGATTTTTCTTCTTATTAATGCTTCTATCTCTTCACACTTGCATCTCTCTATTTATAGTAAAAAGAGAATAGTAAAATAACAGAGTTATAGGCGGTGAAGTAACTTCATAATGAAGTAAAAGATAGAGTTGAAATAGGATAATTATCTTTAACACTCCCCCTTAATTATCCATCACTACTAATATATTACGTACTGCCTCATTAAAAACCTTATCATGAAAAACTCAATGGGATAAAAACCACGACAAGGGAAAAAAAGTACAGTGACGCAATCTCCCCCTGGAATGATGAATATATCATTCTCTTCATAAATCCCGTAGATGACGCATTCCGATACTTTGAATACGTTTTGTGAACGTTGTAGTGGGAAGCGTCTTTGTAAAGAGATCTGTTGCATTGCATTTGAACGAATGCACTGGATATCGACTTTTTGATTCTTCTCGAGTTCTCGAATGTAAGAGAAAACTCTTGGAGGGATTGTAGAGACAGTAACGCAATCTTCTCCGAGAAAGATGAATCTTGTTCTCTTCATGGATTTTGAAGATGATTCGTCTCGATCATTTTCTTTGCTTCTCTTGATCTCGTCAATGTAATAATCTCTCTTCATTGGGATTATAGAATTTCCTTTCAGATGTCTAACATTTTGCGTGTTCTTTGCTGCCTCGTTAAAAACCTTATTATGGAAAAACTCAATGGGACAAAAACCATAGCAAGGGAAAAAGAGTGCAGCCACGCTCATCATCACATTTCTCCCCCTGGAAGCATCATCTTCAGGATATGCATTCCAAGAATATATCCCATCTTTTTGGGAATATTTATAAGTAGAGCTTTAGTGAACAAACTCGTATGATCTTCAAATAGTTTCTCGGATCATTGGACTTTCGGTCCATAATATTCGAGTTGGTCATGCTCTTTTCACAAAGTATAATATTCCGACTTTCCTGCTTATTTTGTAGTAAAACAACACACAATATGTACCGAGATTTACATAAGGTACTTCAGGACCTAATACTTTCTTGTTGTTTTCCAAGGTCGAAATAGATCTTTTTCAATATCAAGTGATCTATTGCAATACTCAAAAGATTCACTTAATCCATTTTTCACCCTTTCGGTGTAATTTGATAGATGCATGAATATTCCACCTTGGAAATACTCTATATAGATCCCAAGAGAAAATTTTATCTTTCCAAGATCTTTTATTTCAAACTCCTCTTTCAAATGAGTTCTTGCATCATCAATCTTCTTTTGAGCAATGATCGCTATAACTTGACCGACCAAATTTTCTCAGATGCTTCAGACATCTATGATCCTTCTGGGATTTTCATGGATATATCACTATCAAGTGATCCATATGAATATGCAATCACGATATCCATAAGATATATATTTAGATTTTTAGATGTCATTAGACACATCAAATATTTGAATGCGATTACATATATGACAAGGGAATATATCTTTTCATAATCAATTCCCTGTCTATGAGAAAAACTTCATGCCACAAATCGGATTTTATATCTTGTGACCTCGTTTTTCCTCATTGTATTCGCACAAAACCCCATTTGGACCTCAATGGCATTACATCTTCAGGTGTAATGACTATAGGTCCTTAGACATTTCAGAATATTTCTCATGGCCATTTGCCATTTCTTCTAGTCATATGCTTTTTCTGGCACTCTAACACGGACCTTGGGTCTGTGTAATCATTTTCGTTGTTTGATTTCTACGGATACAGAGTATTCCATTAATTTTCCATTTTCGACGTAGTTAATGGAAATCTCATACTTTCTGTATCATGTTCGTCTTCTGAACGAATCTCTTTATGCA
>PKML01029532.1:174044-187671 GCA_002933935.1 Eutrema yunnanense | reverse complement strand
TATAAGATAAGCCAAACTATTATTTTGTTTAAGTTGGCGTCATATATTGTTTGAACTTTACCATCTCTTTCAAAGACATATAAAACAATGTCATAAACAAATTCGGAGAAAAAACCACAGTTCAAATCTTATTTTCATGCAAACTCAAGCATTTACCACCATTACGTATATCACTAATCCTTGATTTAACGAATTTTTCTACATATACCTATAGCACGTACAAACAGTACCTAAGAAACTATTAAATTTATAAAGATTACTTATCATTTTTTTGTTTCCCTGTGTCTATGAGAAGATTCCGAAATTTTGGGGGGGCGTAGTTTTTATCAGCTTGGACCAATCTATAATATCCTCGATTAAAGCCTCGCACATTTCTCCGAAATAAACTTCGAATCTTGGTGCAGAGAGTCATCTCTTTTTAGAAAATACATAGGATCAATAGAGTTAAAAAAAATAGACTTACCTACACAGCTACACTACACTTAGTTACTTGTCATTTTTTTCTTCTCATAATTGGATATAATAAAAATGATGTTAAAAAAAAAAAAAAAGGGGTATAAAAAACTAAAGGTAAATAAAGATTAGAACGCATCATGGATATCAAATGATATGATTGAAATTACTTGGATGGAAATTACAAATCTGAACTTATTATGCAGGTAAACTCGAACTCATCAAAATTCCTAGAAGCAATACAAATATAAAAAATCAAGTGATGGTAGTTGCGTGATTTTTTTTTTGTTAGGAGAATCACTCTGTTGGTATAGGATATGGATCGATTCTCCGTGACAGGAAAATTGCAACATTTAATCTATTTAATCTATTTGGCTATCGGAGTTTTCACATGGTCTTTCCGGATCCCAATATTAATTGGGGAATGATGCGCTGATGTTCGGTGAGAAGATCATAAATGACTAATCATCGAGAGAAACTGGCGGTTCCTAATTCAGCCGGATTATCTGAGTTAGCAAAAAATAAAATAAAATAAAAATAAAAATATAAAAGCTACTGTGTTGACGATTTGACGTGGACTTTGTCATCTTCTTTTGAACATAACTGCGTAAATCTAAACACATATAATGCATATATATACACACACATGCTTATCATCCTCACCCTCGATCTTCACTGATAACACAAAAAGCAATAGTACAAGAGTTCTTCCAAAATATATATTGTTAGTTTCTGACCCCCCAAAATGTTTTAATTTTGAATATATCCTCTCGATCTTCACTCATAACACAAAGCAATACATGCTCATCACATCATCCCCATCCTATATAGTCTAGGTGTATTACGGTAATTTAGCGCATTTTATACATTTTTCTTTAAGGTCAAAGAGAAATATGGGCAAAGGTCGGAGATTAACGATGAGTCGGAGCGAACGGTTTCTCGGGAGTCATCATCAGTCCGGTGACCGCCACGAGGCCGGAGAAACCGCCGTCGAGCTGGAGTTCACGGAAGAGGATGTCTGGTCAGTGGTCGAGCCTGCTGATGAACAACCAACAGAAGAGAGCGCGTGGACAGCACGCTCCATCGAGGCGAGTGGCGGTGAACGGAGACGGAACGGAGGCCGCGAGGGTGGCCTGACCGTTAACAGCGCTGGACGGAGGAAGAGACACGTGGCGGCCTCTGCGCCGGTGAAAGTTCCTGATTGGAGCAGGATCCTGAAAGTGGAGTCCGTCGAGTCAATGCATAATAATGACGTGGTGGATGGTGATCGGGAGAGTGAGATGGTGCCGCCTCATGAATACGTGGCGCGTAGCCGTAACGGTGACGGTGTTTCGTCGGTGTTTTTGGGCGTGGGAAGGACGTTGAAGGGACGAGACATGAGACGGGTCAGAGACGCCGTGTGGAGCCAAACCGGGTTCTATGGTTAATTTAGGTAATTAATTTGATCATTCATATTAAGATTATATATTTATGATCTGTCCATATGAGTTTGAGTAATTAAGCACTATATATATATATATACAATAATGTCATGTATAGCAATTCGCCTATAATATATTCGGTATGTAACTTAAGAATGATTAAAGTAATTATATGAAAACAATCGTTGGTCTCTCAAACTCTTAACTTTGATTAAGAAAATGGAAAAAATGAAAACCGTTAATGTCGGCGAAACATAAATGGAAAAACAAATCTCTTTTATCACGGAGAATGGTAATGAACAAAAATTTGTGAGATCGAGCGAGCGAAATCGCCAAATTTCGCAACTTTTTTTTTATATATTCCTATAAATCTCCCGACCGTGCTTGTTCTTCCTCTAACCTAGAACACAAGAAATTCTCAAGAAAAAAAAAACCCTAAAATGGGTTGCTTTAGCAGCAAACACCGAAGAACAGAGAGTGATGTCATCAATGGCAGCGTACAGAGCTCAATTCGGACCAATCAATCACAAACCCATGTCTCCCGTGACACCCACGAGCCTCAGAATCCGTTACCTCCTCAAATCCCGACAACGACCCAGACGAATCATCATCATCATGATCATCCACATCAAGAACAAGAACGACAAGAATCCAAACCCGTTGATCAGCTAGTCGAGGAGAAGAAGCAGGTTTTAACACCACTGAAACCCATCGCTCTCCGAGAAACAGAGACGATTCTAGGCAAACCCTTTGAAGAAATCAGGAAACTTTACACGTTAGGTAACGAATTAGGTCGAGGTCAATTCGGTATAACCTACACTTGCAAGGAGAATTCAACGGGGAACACATACGCCTGCAAATCAATACTCAAGAGGAAGCTAGCGAGGAAGCAAGACAGGGACGATGTGAAGAGAGAGATTCAGATAATGCAGCATTTGTCAGGACAACAAAACATCGTCGAGATCAAAGGCGCATACGAGGATCGACAATCGATACATCTTGTGATGGAACTGTGTGGTGGTAGCGAGTTGTTCGATAGGATTATAGCTCAGGGGCATTACTCGGAGAGAGCAGCTGCTGGTGTGGTTAGATCGATTCTGAATGTTGTGCAGATTTGCCATTTCATGGGAGTGATGCATCGTGATCTCAAGCCTGAGAACTTCTTGCTCGCTAGTACAGATGAGAATGCTATGCTTAAAGCTACTGATTTTGGATTGTCTGTCTTCATCGAAGAAGGTGAGAGTGCTATACAACTTATTCTGCTTTTGTCAGAGGAGTAATCTATTCTTATCTTATTCTGCTTATAGAGTTATACTCACTGATAGTTTTAAGTACATAGTGGTAAGCTTCAAAACAGAGGCTTTCCAAGTTTTGTGTGAACGTGCGTAATCGTATAGAACTTGTGTGTTGTTTTTCTTATCTGATTGTCAAGTTATGCCATTTTGATTCTGGTGTTCATAAGCTTGATGTGTTGTTATATAAAATGTAAACAAAATTGCAGGGAAAGTTTACAGGGACATAGTTGGAAGTGCTTACTATGTTGCTCCTGAAGTATTAAGACGAAGTTACGGAAAGGAAATCGATATTTGGAGTGCAGGGATTATTCTTTACATCTTGCTTTGTGGTGTGCCTCCTTTTTGGGCAGGTAACAAAAGCTGACAAATTGTTTGTATAGATTTAACCATTTATTTAGTTATATATTGTTTTATGTTGTTGTTTTTACATTGTAGAAACTGAAAAAGGGATATTTAATGAGATTATAAAGGGGGAAATTGATTTTGAGAGCCAACCATGGCCTTCTATATCTGAGAGTGCTAAGGACCTTGTGAGGAAGATGCTCACTAAGGACCCTAAGAAACGAATCTCGGCCGCACAAGCTCTTGGTAAAGTCCATTTAGTTTCTTCAAGATTAGTCTACTAACCATAACGTTAAGTGCGGTTGTGTAATCAACATACTTTGCAATGTTTTCATAGAACATCCTTGGATCAGAGGCGGAGAAGCGCCGGACAAGCCTATTGACAGCGCTGTGTTATCTCGGATGAAGCAATTCCGAGCAATGAACAAGCTTAAGAAGCTAGCTCTTAAGGTAGAACCACAAACTTCTCTTCTGCAAGTACACAGTCTCTTCCATTTTTCCTAGCTAATCATGGGTTTTGTTTCTGGTTTTGTTTTGCAGGTTATTGCAGAGAGTCTCTCGGAAGAGGAAATTAAAGGTCTTAAAACCACGTTTGCGAATATGGATACCGATCAAAGCGGCACAATCACTTACGAAGAATTGAAAACCGGACTGGCTAAACTCGGTTCTAAACTCTCTGAAGCTGAAGTTAAGCAACTCATGGAAGCTGTTAGTATTGCCATCCCCTTTGCGCCGCTTTTATTCTTTTCATATTCTTCTCTAAAAAGACAAAAAGAGTCTGAGAAGAGAAGCCTTAAATATATTATATGTTTCAGGCTGATGTAGATGGAAATGGAACAATCGACTACATCGAATTTATCTCAGCAACGATGCATAGATACAGATTGGACCGCGATGAGCATTTATTCAAAGCCTTCCAATACTTTGACAAAGACAACAGCGGGTAAGTTTGATCCCTTGAGGAACAGCAAAAATATATAGATTTGGAGGTATTAACAATGTGGATTTGCTTAACACAGGTTTATCACAATGGATGAGTTGGGGTCAGCCATGAAAGAGTACGGTATGGGAGATGAAGCTAGCATCAAAGAAATCATAGCAGAAGTCGATACAGATAATGTAAGTTTGTTTCTCCTACAGCATAGCATCAAAGAAGTTATGAGCAGCAAGTCTTGAGCCAACATTTATAACGGGTCTCTCTTTTGTGCAGGATGGAAGAATAAACTATGAAGAATTCTGCACGATGATGAGAAGTGGTAACACACAGCCACAACAAGGGGAACTTCATCCCAGTTCGTTGATTGATTAATTGAAAAGGAGGAACATACCATTAATTAGACCCCCATCATTTTAAAGAAAGATGTAGTAGAGTTGCAGACCTAACCGTAAGTGATCTTGAATGGAGTCTTCATTCCCAAATCCAACCAAAAGTTATCTCAATTGACTATGGATAGAATTCATACAAGCTTCAGAATCTTTTTTGTTGATGATCATTCAAATTATTACGAAACAATAATTTATGATAACAACTGTTTGGTTGATATTTAAGGCAGACAAGGAATGCATTGCATTAACAACATTGTGAATTCATCAGTTAATTCAAATAAATCCAATATCACACAAAGATACTCTTACATAAAATGCAAATCAACTGGAAAGTAAAGTAGTTCGTATCCCGCATTCTCCAATCTCCAATTTCTTATCCCTGAATTCGAATTCAAAGACTAATTCACTGGAACTCACCTCTGCTTTAAATTCGAATACGAACAGATGCTCCTTTACACTTACACTTGGCGATTTTTTGATGAGAACTACACCATTACCATCATTGATGCGACAATCTAAATCCATAAAACTCTTATTTCCACCTTTATTAGCAGGCAGCAAGACACAAGCCTTAAATCTCAAAGATATAGGAAAATGTGTATCAGTTCCATTCAAATTCACTGAGATGGAACTCCCAGTGTTTCGGTAAGTGAAGTATGTAGGCACTTTTCCTCCGGGTAAGATTGCATGGCCATAGTGACGAATCGATGCCTTGATGATAAGGTCTCTTGCTTCTTGATTCAGTTTGAAGCAGTTGATAAAGACGAGACGATCAAACACTCTATTGTGAAAAGAGCAATCTAGTGTCTCTAGTGACTCACAATTTTCTGCACGCAAGACTTGTAAGGAGCCTGGAAGCTCTGGGAGCGAAACCAGATTTGTGCATCCCTTGAGCACAAGTGTATGTAGATGATACATTCCCTTGACCCATGAAGCAAGTTTTTGTATTCTTGTATTGCTCACGTGCAGCTTCTTGATGTAGTAAAAAGCATGCGGAAATTCCCCAAGGTTTTCACAATATTGCATTTGCAAGGACTGAAGACAAGACCATGACCTGAATGACCAAGGAACTTCTTCTAATGCAGTTCCATAAATCCAGAAATATAAGATTTTTTTGGAAATCTCAGGAAAGGTTTTCAACGATGAGCAGTCAGTGAGATCAAGTTTATGGAGAGATTCCATGTTGATGTTGATCGGAAGGGCCTCTAGCTTTGAGCAACCTTTCAAAAGCAAGCACGACAAATTTCGAAGATTTTCAATCGATGATGGGAGCTCCACCAGGCTTGAGCAATAAGAAAAATCCAACTCCTGGAGATTAATAACATTCCCAATAGAAGATGGGAGATCTACCAGACTTGAACAACCATCAAGATCCAACACCTTGAGATTAATTAAATTTCCAATAGAAGATGGGAGCTCAACTAGACTTGAACAATGTAAAAGGCTCAACTTCCGGAGATTAATAGCATTCCCAATAGAAGATGGGAGCTTCACTATACTTGAGCAATTATTAAGATGCAGTATTTGAAGATTAGTGGCAGTTGAGAGATCAGGAAGTTCCTTCAGATTTTTGGAATAACTCAAATCCATCCACTTGAGATTTTTAATCGTCTGTACAGAGAAACAAATACGTTGATACACTTAGTAGTGAATTCATCAAAGAAAAACTTCTCATAGAACACATTAAAATGCCATTTAGATTTTTGTTTCACCTAAAGCATATAATGTACAAAAAGAAAAACAATGTATTCGAATAAATCTGAAGTATATATACAAAGTTTTAAATAACAAAAATTACTTACTTTGATTCCTTCCCATAATTTCTCAAGCATGCTGTAAGGCATGTTTAGTTCGACGAGGAAATTCGGATTGAAATTAGAAGGCAGACATGTCATCGGAGAATATTCCCAATGCAGCAATCTAACTTTTGGAGGTAGATAGTTTGGGCTTGTCTGTAAGGCATAGTTAGATATGTGGCCATTATAATCACCATGTGTTCTTAAGAATTGGAGACTAGACATTCTTTCGAAGGCTCCCTCACTTATTTTTAACTCATCTTCGATCTCATTAAACTGGAGATCTATGCCTATAACTCTTTCACTACCCTGAAAAAGAATCCAAAGACACATAATTAAAAATGGTTAGTTATCAAATTTTCTAAGGTCTAAGGAGCAACACATACGTAGTGAAGGATAATGTGAAAACTTACTAGTGTATCATTATTCAGTACTTGGCATATATCTCTAGCATTAACCAAAAACTGACGCTGCCCAGGGTCATGAATGGCTTGCTTGTCTACCAACAATTTCTCTACCCAAACGTGCTAGCAAATCGTGCATCTCTATCGATTCCCAGCGGTTGATAGATATGAGAGATTTCTCAGCTAAGACCTGAAGACCTTGACTCACATTAGAGAAATTCTTTGCTAGATGTTCTTCCACTTTCTCAATCCGTTCATTGTTGAAAAAGCAGGCTATATAAAGAAATAAATCTTTATCTTCATCGCGTAAGGCATTGTAACTGAACTCTAAGACGCTTTTAATTTCTCCGTCAAGGCTAGCCCTTAACCTTGGTAGTTCCTTTCTCCACTCCTGCTCGGACCTTTCTTTCAAATAAGATCCCATAACCTTTAGTCCCAAGGGGAGCCTACCAGCAAGTCTTGTAACTTCCCGAGCAAGCATCTCGAAACCATCATATGGAGACTTTTGACCAAAAGAGTACATGCAGAAGATTTCAAGAGCCTCATCGTCAGGTGGGAAACCCACCTCGTAAATATGGCCAATCTTATGTGCATTCAAAAGTTGTTTATCTTGTGTTGTGATGATAATCCGACTTCCAGGACCAAACCACCGAGTTTCTTTCACCATAGCATCTAGTTGCACCAAATGGTCCACATCATCAAGAACCACAAGCACTCTCTTGTCTTTTAACCTGTCTTGCGCAACTCCTAAATGATGAATCTTGATATCATCCTGGTTGATTATTTGGGACAAGAACTCTTTCTGTAGTTGCAGCTTCGCGCTGTACTCATCGTAATAAGGTCTTGGATATCGTCTTTTGATATTTTCCATGAACACACTAAGTTGGAACTGGCTAGAATGTTTGTTAAATAGAACTCTGGCGATGGTGCTTTTACCAATTCCAGATGGACCCCAAATCCCTATCATCCTTACTTCATCGGAGCCTTGGAGTAAAAACGGTTCCATCTTTTCCATATGAACTCGCATCCCAACGAAACCGTCGAGATCACTTGATGGCGCATAATTATTTAGCTCGTTTGAAACGTCCGTGGCAATCTTTTCGATCATGGCCGCTTCATTATCCCTAACAAGAGGAAAAATTTGGATGATATTAAAATATACAAAAATCTCTTCTCAAATTTTAAAATGAAGCAACTCTATATAAAATTCACGTCCCAATAATTCTTCCCAAATAACCTAATAGACCTGAAACTTATGATATCTTTGGAATATTCAAAAGTTATGGTATTTTTGGAACTAAAACCGTTTTGTATCAAAACTTTTGTTATATTTTGAGGTATTTCTTGATATTATATTTTTTTATATATATATATGGTTGATACCCTATTATATGTTAACTTGCTGGAAAGATTAAAGAGCAAGCAGAAATCAAGAGACCAAAACCAATTATTTTTTTTTTAATTTGAGAAAGGGTAGAACAAACCAATTGTTTGAATGGTAACCAGCGATTGTGGCCACCTTCTTCAAAGCTTGTTTCCATCTCCCAACGTCCTCCTTAGTTTTACCCTCACAAGTTTTTGTAAAAACCTTCCCAAAATATCCGTTCAGCTTCTTTACATCAGATGGATCCACTTTATAGAAAATGGCTATCACAGTTTGACCCATCTCTTCCCTACACTTCATAATCTCCACCAATTCGTCAAGACACCACTTTGAAGAAGCGTAGTTCCTTGAGAGCAAGACGATTGAGATCTTAGATTCTCTAATGGCCCGTATGAGCTCGGGACCGATAGATCTTCCTCTCCTGATCTCATTATCATTGAACGGTGTGATTCCTTTTCTTTTAAACGCGTTATGAATATGGCTGAGAAAGTCTTGGCGGACATCTTTCCCGCGGAAGCTGGGAAAAACATCGTGTGTCCAGTTGTGAGACGAAGAAGTTGGAGGAACTGAGGAAAGAGATAAAGAAGTTGGAGGTGATGAAAGAGATAAAGACGTTGGAGGTTGTGAATAATGGGTATTGGGTCGAGACTTAGTTTGGGCCAGAAAGGCGAGGCCCAACAATGAGAATCGTAATTGCTCATTAAACCAAAACGCAGAGTATAAAGAGAAGAGGTTGTTCATCTTCTTCAACAGCAGAAACAAACTCGTAACAGTAGAGAGAGAAAGAGAGAACAGAGTAGAGAGAGAGAGAAGAAGACGAAGGCAAGTCTCCATCTCCGGCGAAGCTCGTGAAGCTCAGGTTCTCTTCTCCGGCGTGTTCCGAGTACTCCGATAGTTGTCGATAAGGCTCTAAGTCTTTGTCTCTGTTTCATTCCTGTAAAGAGAACAGAGAGAGATTAGATCCTTGTATCGAAGCTTATATTCCAAGATCAGGGAGGTTCTGATTGATAGTGAATTCGCAGGAAGTGCGTTAAAATCCCCCGGACGTAGCCTACGGGTGAACCGGGAAAACATTTCTCTTGTGTTCATAAGTTCTTAGATTGCTTATTCTTACCCAATATCTCACAGGATTATAGGTTAAAATCCTACAAGTGGTATCAGAGCTCAAGGTTGAGCATAATCTGTGTGATCAGAAGCTTTCTAAGGGAACACAAGATCCGGTCAAAGATCAACAACACCAAGATCCGTAGTCAAGGAATCTCAGAAAGTTACCAGCAAGAAGTGTAAAGATAAGGTTGCAAACTTATCTGGTCATCTGCGTTGGTACAGGAGTTACTTGTTCCGCAAGTCCTTACTTGGTGGCTAGAGGTTGACTTGGAAGTACCTCACCAACTTCAGCCTGGGAATTCTGCAAAGGTCAAAGCAGAAGCAGACAAAGAAATGGAAATGGTACAACGATTGGATGTAGAAAAGTTTGATGGAAAGATGGATTTTGGTTTGTGGAAGTTTAAAGTCCTAAGTCAATTGGAATTGCTGGGATTAGATTTTGCTCTTAAAGAAGAAGCCTCTGTAGGAGAAACATCTGATGCAGAAGAGAAAGGTAAAGGGGTTGAGGGAGGAGAGATCAAAACTGATCAATCAAAAGTTGAAAAGATCAAAAGATGCAAGAATCTGATTTGTATGTGCTTATCAAACTCAATCTTGAGAAAAGTCATGAAGGAGCCAACAGCTTTAGCAGTTTGGAAAGCACTCGAAAAAGATTATCAAACAAAGTCTCTCCCAAACAGGATTTACCTAAAGCAACAGTTTGCAAGCTACAGAATGGTGGAATCAAAGAGTCTTGAGGAAAATCTAAACGACTTTCTCAAATTAATAGATGATCTTGGCAGTCTAAACATAACTGTTTCAGAAGAAGATCAAGCAATCCAGGTCCTAACCAGTCTCCCACCAAAGTTTGAACAATTAGTTCACACTCTGAAGTATGGCAGTGGGAAGGACACACTGACGTTAGATGATGTGGTGACTGGAGCTTATGCCAAAGAAATTGAGCTTAGGCAGAAAGGCTTATTAAGTAAGCAAAAGGTTGAAGCAGAAGGGTTGTATGCTGGTGATCGTGGCAGGTCAGAAAAGAGGAATGATTATCAAGGAAAAGGCAAAAGAAATAGGTCTAAATCCAAAGGTAAGAACGGCAAACACAACAAAGGCTGCTTCATATGTGGAAAAGAAGGACATTGGAAGAAAGATTGTCCTGAAAGAGGAAAACAGAAACAACAAGGAAGTTCTTCAAATGTGGTAGTTAAAGTTACAGAACCAGTCATCCTAACAGCTAGTGAGGACTACATTGATGATGAATGGGTTCTGGACTCAGGGAGCTGCTATCACATTACTCCAAATAAACAACTACTATATGATCTAGAGGAGTTCAATGGTGGAAGGGTTTTAATGGGAAATAATACCTACAGTGACATCAAAGGGAAAGGCAAGATCAGAATCATCAAGCGGGATGGATCAGTAGTGATTCTGTCAGATGTAAAGTACATGCCAAGAATGGGCAGGAACCTGATCTCCTACGGATGTCTGGAAAAAGCAGGCTGTAAGTATGAAGGTGAAGATTTTGTTGTGAAGTTCAAGAAGGATGGAAAAGAAGTGATCTCAGGAAGGTTCAGAAATGGACTCTATTATCTAGAAGGAACAGTGTCACAAGGGGAATCATGTTCAGCTAAGGCAGTAGTGAACTCAACAAGGAAGTGGCATTCTAGATTGGGACACATGAGTCACAAAAATATGGAAAGACTAGTGACAGAGGGATATCTGAAGAAACAAGATGTGAATGAGCTTGGATTCTGTGAAGAATGTGTACTGGGAAAGTCACATAAACAAAGTTTCAAGAAGGGAAAGCACACATCTAAGGAGGCTCTTGAATACGTTCATTCTGATCTCTGGGGTTCACCAAATGTGACACCAAGTTTAGCCGAGAATCAATACTTCATCTCATTCATAGATGACTATTCAAGGAAAGTCTGGATATTCTTCCTAAGGACTAAAGATGAAGCTTTTCAGAAGTTCAGGGAATGGAAACTGCTTGTTGAAAATCAGACAGGCAAGAAGTTGAAATGCCTAAGGACAGATAATGGTTTGGAATTCTGCAATAACCAGTTTGATAATTTCTGTAAGAATGAAGGAGTTAACAGACACAGAACGTGCACCTATACTCCACAACAGAATGGGGTTTCTGAAAGAATGAACAGAACTATCATGGAACGTGTGAGGTGTATGCTAGCTGAGAGTGGATTGGGTGAGGTTTTTTGGGCAGAAGCTGCTTCAACAGCAGTGTATCTAATTAACAGATCACCAAGTTCAGCAGTTGGTTACAAGTTACCAGAAGAGTTGTGGTCAGGGGTCAAACCAAGTATCAGTCATCTCAGGAGGTTTGGGTGTGCTGCTTATGTTCACGTTGTTAAGTCAAAAACCAGTCCTAGAGCAGTAAAGGGTTTCTTCGTAGGCTATCCACAAGGCACTAAAGGGTTCAGGGTCTGGCTACCAGAAGAGGGAAAGTGTACAATCAGTAGAAATGTTGTGTTTCATGAAGAAGAAGTCTTTAAAGATTCACATGTGACAGAAGGTACTACTCAGAAGGAAGACAGAACTGAAAAAGAGGATGATCGAAAAGGATCAAAAAGGGTGTCTTTCAGTCCAAATTTAGTTCAAGGTCCTACACAGAGTTCTAGAATTGCAAGTTCATCTGATTCAGGTGGAGCTACTTCAGAAACAGATGAAGAACCAGAAAGTATCAGCAAAGAGACAGTGGTTATTTCAGATAGTGAAGGAGAAGAAGCAGAGTCAGGGGCTGGAAATTTACAGGACTATGTGTTGGCAAGAGACAGAGCAAGAAGAAGTACAAAGTGCCCATCTAAGTTTGATGATTATGATATGGTAGCATATGCTTTGGTAGCAGCTTCAGAGATTGAAATAGATGAACCTAGATCATTTTCAGAAGCTAAACGGCACAGAGAATGGAAGTATTGGAATCTTGCAGGTGATGAGGAAATGGATTCTCTACACAAGAATGAGACTTGGAACTTAGTGGATAAGCCAGAAGGGAAGAAAGTCATCGGCTGCAAATGGGTGTTCAAGCTGAAACCAGGAATTCCAGGAGTAGAAGAACCTAGATACAAAGCTAGGTTGGTGGCGAAAGGCTATTCTCAGGTGGAAGGAATAGACTACAATGAAGTGTTCTCACCTGTGGTGAAACATGTCTCTATTAGAATCATGTTGTCCCTGGTGGTGAATCAAGATTTTGAGCTGGAACAACTGGATGTTAAGACAGCTTTTCTACATGGGACTCTAGACGAAGAAATTTTTATGAGTCAACCAGAAGGGTATGTAGTGAAGGGTCAGGAAGAGAAGGTTTGCCTTCTGAAAAAGTCACTGTATGGGCTGAAGCAGTCACCAAGGCAGTGGAACAAAAGGTTTGATAGTTTTATGAAGTCTAAGAAGTTCATTCAAAGTGAACATGATCCGTGTGTCTACATTAAGGGTGAGAAACTTTCAGAAAGGGTGTATCTTCTCCTATATGTGGATGATATGTTGGTTGCATCAAAAGACATGGGTAAAATTCAGAAGTTAAAGGAGGTTTTGAGTACTGAGTTTGAAATGAAAGATTTGGGTGCAGCAACAAGGATTTTGGGAATGGACATAATCAGAGACAGGAAGAAAGGAACTCTAAAGCTTTCTCAAAGCAGATACATTGAGCAAGTGGTGAGAACCTTCAATATGGCTGATGCTAAAGCAGTAGCCACACCTACTGGTTCTCAGTTTAGACTAAAGAGTTTAAGTCAGGAAGAACAGGAATCAGAAGCTACACTAATGAGGGATGTTCCATATGCAAGTGCAGTTGGGAGTCTAATGTATGCAATGGTGGGTTCTAGACCTGATTTGGCTCATGCCGTAGGGTTGGTAAGCAGATTCATGGGTAATCCAGGCCGTGAGCATTGGGATGCAGTTAAGTGGATTTTGAGGTATCTTAAGGGTGCATCAGTTTTAAGCTTGACTTTTACTCAAAATGAAGATTTCAAAGTGGTTGGGTTTTCAGATGCTGATTATGCTACAGATTTAGATCGTAGAAGATCAATTACAGGTTATGTGTTTCAAGTTGGAGGAAATACAGTGAGCTGGAGATCAGGTCTCCAACATGTAGTTGCTCTCT
>PKML01029532.1:160927-172914 GCA_002933935.1 Eutrema yunnanense | reverse complement strand
ATGTTTTTTTTTTTTTTTTTTGTCTTAATGATATTGAGATTGGGAAGAATCCATTTTGGCTTATATCCTACTCTAAGAAGGAAAAGGCAAGGAAGAGCGGAAGCAATTTCAAGGAAGCAGTGATCAAAGTCAATTTCTCTTCATCAGAATAGAGGAGTTCACACTTGAAATTTCACAGCAAAGACATCAATCTTCTCTGGAAGCTTCATCCTTTGATATATGATTAGAAATATTCAGATATAACCATAGTTTTGTGAATCAAACTAAATACTAATATTTAAAATAAATAGACATATGTAAAATATGTCTATAGTTTATGATATATATCTATAAATTAATAACATTTATTTATCAAATTAGTTATGAAATATTAAATTTAAAAAAAAAAATCAAGAAACAAATTTCAATGAATTTTCAAATGAATATTGCAAGGTAGAACCATAATTTAAACTCGGCTCTAAACTCTCTGAAGCTGAAGTTAAGCAACTCATGGAAGCTGTTAGTATTGCCATCCTCTTTGCGCCGCTTCTATTCTTTTCATATTCTTCTCTAAAAAGACAGAATTTGAGAAGAGAAGCCTTTTTATATGTATGTTTCAGGCTGATGTAGATGGTAATGGAACAATCGACTACATCGAATTTATCTCAGCAACGATGCATAGATACAGATTGGACCGCGATGAGCATTTATTCAAAGCCTTCCAATACTTCTACAAAGACAACAGCGGGTAAGTTTGATCCCTTGAGGAACAGCAAACATATATAGATTTGGAAGTATTAACAATGTGGATTTACTTAACACAGGTTTATCACAATGGATGAGTTGGGGTCAGCCATGAAAGAGTACGGTATGGGAGATGAAGCTAGCATCAAAGAAATCATAGCAGAAGTCGATACAGATAATGTAAGTTTGTTTCTCCTACAGCATAGCATCAAAGAAGTTATGAGCAGCAAGTCTTGAGCCAACATTTATAACGGGTCTCTCTTTTGTGCAGGATGGAAGAATAAACTATGAAGAATTCTGCACGATGATGAGAAGTGGTACCACACAGCCACAACAAGGGGAACTTCATCCCAGTTCGTTGATTGATTAATCGATAAGAATTTTTAAGACTCATGTAGAGGAGTTGCAGACCTAAACCGAGGAAAACTTATACAAAAAGTAAGTGATCTTGAAAGGAGTCTTCATTCCCAAATCCAACTAAAAGTTATCTCAATTGACTCCGGATAGAATTCATACAAGCTTCAGAATTTTTTTTTTGTTGATGATCATTCAAATTATTACGAAACAATAATTTATGATAACAACTGTTTGGTTGATATTTAAGGCAGACAAGGAATGCATTCCATTAACAACATTGTGAATTCATCAGTTAATTCAAATAAATCCAATATCACACAAAGATAATCTTACATAAAATGCACATCAACTTGAAAGTAAAGTTTTTCTTAGTAAACAATGAAAATGGAAATTATAATGTGCATCCTCCTTATAACACTGAGGGACCTGAAGTTCGTATCCCGTATTCTCCAATCTCCAATTTCTTATCCCTAAATTCGAATTCAAAGACTAATTCACTGGAACTCACCTCTGCTTCAAATTCGAATACGAACAGATGCTCCTTTACACTTACACTTGGCGATTGTTTGATGAGAACTACACCGTTGCCATCATTGATGCGACAATTTAAATCCATAAAACTCTTATTTCCACCCTTATTAGCAGGCAACAAGACGCAAGCCTTAAATCTCAAAGATATAGGAAAATGTGTATCAGTTCCATTCAAATTCACTGAGATGGAACTCGCAGTGTTTCGGTAAGTGAAGTATTTAAGCACTTTTCCTCCGGGCAAGATTGCATGGCCATAGTGACCAATCGATGTCTTGATGATAAGGTCTATTACTTCTTGATTTAGTTTGAAGCAGTTGATAAAGTAGAGACGATTAAACTCTGTATTGTGAAAAGAGCAATCTAGTGTCTCTAGTGACTCACAATTTTCTGCACGCAAGACTTGTAAGGAGCCTGGAAGCTCTGGGAGCGAAACCAGATTTGTGCATCCCTTGAGCACAAGTGTATGTAGATGATACATTCCCTTGACCCATGAAGCAAGTTTTTGTATTCTTGTATTGCTCACGTGCAGCTTCATGATGATGTCAAAAGCATGCAAAAATTCCCCAAGGTTTTCACAGTATTGCATTTGCAAGTGCTCAAGACAAGACCATGATTTGAATGACCAAGGAACTTCTTCTACTGCAGTTCCACAATTCCAGAAAAACTTAATTTTTGTGGAAATCTCAGGAAAGGTTTTCAACGATGAGCAGTCAGTGAGATCAAGTTTATCGAGAGATTCCATGTTGATGTTGATCGGAAGGGCCTCTAGCTTTGAGCAACCTTTCAAAGGCAAGTACGACAAATTTTGAAGATTTTCAATCGATGATGGGAGTTCCACCAGGCTTGAGCAACCATTGAGATCTAACTCCTGAAGATTAACAACATTCCCAATAGAAGATGGGAGCTCCACTAGACTTGAACATTCAGAAAGATCCAACTCCTTGAGATTAATAACATTCCCAATAGAAGATGGGAGCTCAACTAGACTTGAACAACGTCTGAGATTCAACTCCTTTAGATTAATAACATTTCCAATAGAAAATGGGAGCTTCACTATACTTGAGCAACCACTAAGATTCAACTCCTTGAGATTAATAACATTTCCAATAGAAGATGAGAGCTTCACCAGACTTGAGCAATCAGTGAGATTTAATTTCTGAAGATTAACAGCATTCCCAATAAAAAATGGGAGCTTCACTATACTTGAGCAACCACTAAGATTCAACTCTTGAAGATTAATAACATTTCCAATAGAAGATGGGAGCTCAACTAGACTTGAGCAATAAGAAAGATCCAATTTCTGGAGATTAATAACATTCCCAATAGAAGATGGGATCTCCACTAGACTTGAGCAATAACAAAAATCCAACTTTTGGAGATTAATAACATTCCAAATAGAAGATGGAAGATCCACTAGACTTGAACATTCATAAAGATCCAACTCCTTGAGATTGATAACATTCCCAATAGAAGATGGGAGCTCAACTAAACTTGAACAACGTATGAGATTTAACTCCTTCAGATTAATAGCATTCCCAATAGAAAATGGGAGCTTCACTATATTTGAGCAACCACTAAGATTCAACTCCTTGAGATTAATAACATTTCCAATAGAAGATGGGAGCTCAACTAGACTTGAGCAATAAGAAAGATCCAACTTCTGGAGATTAATAACATTTCCTATAGAAGATGGGATCTCCACTAGACTTGAGCAATAACAAAGATCAAACTCTTGGAGATTAATAACATTCCCAATAGAAGATGGGAGCTCAACTAGACTTGAGCAATAAGAAAGATCCAACTCTTGGAGATTAATAACATTCCCAATAGAAGATGGGATCTCCACTAGACTTGAGCAATAACAAAGATCCAACTTTTGGAGATTAATAACATTCCCAATAGAAGATGGGAGCTCAACTAGACTTGAGCAATAAGAAAGATCCAACTTCTGGAGATTAATAACATTCCCAATAGAAGATGGGAGCTTCATTAAGCTTGAGCAATATCTAAGATTCAACTTCTTGAGATTAATAACATTTTCAATAGAAGATGGAACCTCCACCAGACTTGAGCAACCATTGAGATATAATTTCTGAAGATTAACAGCATTCCCAATAGAAGATGAGAGTTTCACCAGACTTGAGCAACCTTTAAGTTTCATTTCTTGGAGATTAATGGCAGTTGAAAGATCAGGAAGCTCCTTCAGATTTTTGGAATAACTCAAATCCATCCACTTGAGATTTTTAATCGTCTGTACAGATAAACAAATGCGTTGATACACTTAGTAGTGAATTCATCAAAGAAAAACTTCTCATATAACACATTAATATGCCATTGAGATTTTTGTTTCACCTAAATGTACAAAAAGAAAAACTATAGATTCGAATAAAACTGATAGTATATACAAAGTTTTAGAGAACAAAAATTTCTTACTTTAATTCCTTCCCATAATTTTTCAAGCCTGCTACGAGGCATGTTTAGTTCGACGAGGAAATTGGGATTGAAATTAGAAGGCATACATGTCATCGGAGAATATTCCCAATGCAGCAATCTAACTTTTGGAGGTAGATAGTTTGGGCTTGTTTGTAAGGCATAGTTAGATGTGTGGGCAATATAATCACCATGTGTTCTTAAGAATTGGAGACTAGACATTCTTTCAAAGGCTCCTTCACTTATTTTTAACTCATCCTCGATTTCATTAAACTTGAGATCTATGCCTATAACTTTTTCACTACCCTGAAAAAGAATCCAAAGACACATAATTAAAAAAAGTTAGTTATCAAATTTTGTAAGGTCTAAGGAGCAACACGTACGTAGTGAAGGATAATGTGAAAACTTACTAGTATATCATTATTCAGTACTTGGCATATATCTCTAGCATTAACCAAAAACTGACGCTGCCCAGGCTCATGAATGGCTTGTCTACCAACAATTTCTCTACCCAAACGTGCTAACAAATCATGCATCTCTATCATTTTCCAGCCGTTGATAGATATGAGAGATTTCTCAGCTAAAACTTGTAGACCTTGACTCACATTAGGAAAATTCTTTGCTAGATGTTCTTCGACTTTCTCAATCCTTTCATTGTTGAAAAAGCATGCTATATACAGAAATAAAGCTTTATCTTCAGCACTTAAGGCATTGTAACTGAACTCTAAGACGCTTTCAATTTCTCGGTCAAGGCTAGTCCTTAACCTTGGTAATTCCTTTCTCCACTCCTGCTCAGATCTCCCTTTCAAATAAGATCCCATAACCCTTAGTCCCAAAGGGAGTCTACTACCAAGTCTTGTAACCTCCCAAGCAAGCATCTGGAAACCGTCATATGGAGAATTTTGACCAAAAGAGGACATGCAGAAGATTTCAAAAGCCTCATCTTCACGTGGGAAACCCACCTCGTAAATATGGTTAATTCCGTGTGCATTCAAAAGCCTTTTATCTTGCGTTGTGATGATAATCCGACTTCCAGGCCCAAACCACCGAGTTTCTTTCGCCATGGCATCTAGTTGCACCAAATGGTCCACGTCATCAAGAACGACAAGTACCCTCTTGTCTTTTAACCTATCTTGCGCAACTCCTAAATGATGAATCTCGATATCCTTCTGGTTGATTATTTGGGACAAGAAATCTTTCTGTAATTGCAGTTTCGTACTGTACTCATCGTAACCAAGTCTTGGATAGCGTCTTTTGATATTCTCCATGAAGACAATAAGTTGGAACTGATGAGAGTATTTGCTATATAGAACTCTGGCGATGGTGCTCTTACCAATTCCCGAAGGACCCAAAATCCCTATCATCCTCACTTCATTGGAGCCTAAGAGTAAGAAGGGTTCCATCTTTTTCATATGAGCTCGCATCCCAACGAAACCGTCGTAATCACTTGATGGTGCATAATTAATCAGCTCGTTTGAAACGTCCATGGCAATTTTTTCGATCATGGCCGCTTCATGATCCCTAACAAGAGGAAAGATGGAGTAGGTTCGTTCAATAGTCATGAAAAACTCACATACACTTTTGTTCAACTTGACTTAAAAACTAATATGTATTGCTAAGGCCTAAGGGAGCACTACTAGAAAGAACAGATTTTTTTAATTTATATAATTTTTTTATCTGTTTCAGATTTTAAGGCTTATAAAAATGGTCTTAGGGTTGTAAGTTTCGTTTTCTTTTTAAAAACTCAAATTATATGATTTTTGGCTGGCTATTATATATCTTATCTTATTATATAAAGTTGAATGCGTTCAACGTGAGTGTTACACGTATTATAACTCAGGAAATTGTTATATGTGTCATTGTTAATTCAGATCGTGATATATGTCAATGTAATAATATAAATTTTTCAAAAAAAAAAAAAAAAAAATTTGTTTTAAGAAAAATGAAAATTAATAAACTCGAAAAAAGTAAATTAAGAAAAAATAGAAAATAGAAAAAGAAAAAGAAAAAGAAAAAAAATATCATCAAAATTCTATAAAATTTTAGAAAGAAACGTAACTCTTGGACTTTTACGAACTCTTCATAAAATTTAATACTCTTGATGTGTTTGAAAAGATTAAAAGCAAAGCAGAAATCAAGAAATGAAGAGAACAAACCAATTGTTTGAATTTGAATGGTAACCAGCGATTGTGGCCACCTTCTCCAAAGCTTGTCTCCATCTTCCAATATCCTCCTTACTTTTACCCGCACAAGTTTTTCTGAAAACTTTGCCAAAATCTCCGACCAGCTTCTTTACATCAGATGGATCTACTTTATAGAAAATGGCCATCACAATTTGACCCAACTCTTCCCTGCACTTCATAATCTCCACCAATTCGTCAAGACACCATTTTGAAGAAGCATAGTTCTTGGAGAGCAAGATGATTGCAATCTTAGATCCTCTAATCGCCCGTATGAGTTCAGGACCGATGGAATCTCCTCTCTTGATCCCATTATCATCGAACGGTGTGATTCCCTTTCTTCCAAACTCCTTCTTAATATGACTGAGGAAGTCTCCGCGGACATCTTCCCCGCGGAAGCTTGGAAAAACATCGTGTGTCCAGTTGTGAGACGAATAAGATGGAGGAACCGATGAAGGAGACGATAAAGATGGAGGAACTGATGAAGGAGATAAAGAAGAAGAAGAATCGATTTCTTTGTTTTCTTGATGTGATCTGGTTTTTCTAAAAATCATGAAGAAGCATATCGCAACAGCAAGAATGGTAATGAAAAAAGAAGAATCCATTTGTGCGGTGGAGAGAGGATCAAGAAGCTTGCTAGAGTGATATGGAACAAAGAGCTTGATTTCTTTGTTTTCTTTGAATATCACAAAACGTTGACTTTATTGCCTTAGAGAGATTTGTGGAAAACTTCATCAGACTTTTAAATTCAACGAAGCTTCATCCTCAGCTTCAACTCCTTTGCCAAGAAGATTCAATATCCATTAGAAACTAAACAAATCACAAAATACTAAATCTTAAAATATTTCGGAAATCCATNCCGATGGAATCTCCTCTCTTGATCCCATTATCATCGAACGGTGTGATTCCCTTTCTTCCAAACTCCTTCTTAATATGACTGAGGAAGTCTCCGCGGACATCTTCCCCGCGGAAGCTTGGAAAAACATCGTGTGTCCAGTTGTGAGACGAATAAGATGGAGGAACCGATGAAGGAGACGATAAAGATGGAGGAACTGATGAAGGAGATAAAGAAGAAGAAGAATCGATTTCTTTGTTTTCTTGATGTGATCTGGTTTTTCTAAAAATCATGAAGAAGCATATCGCAACAGCAAGAATGGTAATGAAAAAAGAAGAATCCATTTGTGCGGTGGAAAGAGGATCAAGAAGCTTGCTAGAGAGATATGGAATAAAGAGCTTGATTTCTTTGTTTTCTTTGAATATCACAAAACGTTGACTTTATTGCCTGAGAGAGATTTGTGGAAAACTTCATCAGACTATTAAATTCAACGAAGCTTCTTCATCCTCAGCTTCAACTCCTTTGCAAAGAAAATTCAATATCCATTAGAAACTAAACAAATCACAAAATACTAAATCTTAAAATATTTCGGAAATCCATTGAGATCAATCGATGCATATTTCAATTTACATATAGATAAATTGATATTTATATNGATCGTATTAGTACTTTAAACCCAGTTTTGGAGGTACTTCAGCCCTTATATAGTCTGATTTTGATGTCCTAATATTATACAAAGTTTTTTAGTTAAGTGATTATACTAATGTAATTCCACATCTGTGATTAGGTGTTATGCTCGTCTTCATCCAAGGGCTGTGAAGTGCAGGAAGATCAAGTTGACTCGTTTCAACAATCTGATCTTGCTTGCCTCTTTTTTTTGGTTTTTCCCTCTTGATAAAGTTGTTTTGCTTCAATGAATGTTATGTTAAAAGATTATATGGTAAAAAAATTTGGTTTTCAAGTTGAATTCAATATTTAATGGGTAAACTCATTAAAACCATTAACTCATTATGTTAATGAATTAATGGTTTGATCCAAACCATTTGTTTAATGAGTTGGATAAAACCATAACTCATTTAGTAATGAGTTAATGAGTTAATAGATTGGTTTGGTTTGGATCAACCAATTTGACACCCCTACATCTGCTTGTCGATTTGTCGAAATCTCCGAGAGCTTTAAACCACTTCATTTCCATCTTTTGCTTTATAAGCTTGATGTAGATTAAACTTAGTAACACTTCTGGATATTGATTTTGCAATTTTATGTACTGATGACCATTTTTTTAGTGAAAGTAAAAAGACATATAAGTTTCTGTGAATTAAAAAATAGAATTTCCCAAAGAAGGGGAAATTATTTCTGAAAAACATAATAAAAGAGTGGCAAGGTCTTAGAGATAGGAAGAAAACAAATCTTTTGTTAGGTTCGTAATCTTCTGAAATTGTGCTGAAAAATAAAATGGATTTGAAATTGACAGGTAGAAATAGAAACTAAAACAGAAACTAACAAGTAGACGCCATCGCCATGTATCATTTTTATAATCTCAATTATTTTACTAGAAAATAAATTAAACTGGCTGACACTGTTGTACATAATAAGTTTCTTTAAAACGTATAGTACCAAGTGTCTCTGTGACTTTATGTTTTAATCATTTTCTTCTAATTGAAACTGCAAAAACTACAAGAAAATAGGTGGATTTCTTACGAAGAAAAAAGCCGTAAGGAAATTACGACGGAATTCCGATCATTTTACGAGGAAAAGTGAATCTATCGAAAATCGGTCATAAATTTTCTACACGGATCCATGTCCATCGAAAATTCGAGAAGAAAACCGTCGGTTTCTCATAGAAACTTTTGTCCACACATATCTTTAACCACACACCACTGCACTTGTTCTCTACACGCCACCACCTAGCGTTTTCTAATTTTTTTTTTAATTGAAGTATTTAAGTATAGCTCACTCTTGTATAATCTCATCCGTTAGATATTTTTTCTCTCTATATTTTGGAGTGTCTTTGTCCTTAATAATTCAATGCGGGTCATGTGATTCAATATTTATTACTCTAACGCCATCTTTTGTTTATTTTTTTGCTTGTGACTTTTGGCTTTATTCTTGGCTTGGGCCCCGTTTCTTTTATTTTGAACTTTTTTCTTTGGAATATTTTTCGCGAGTCATATTATATATTCATGTCATTTACTACAAAAAAATCTTTAGTGAGATCAGTAAAATAGATCGATATATTCATATGTCATGCATGTTGAACAAGTTGTAGCTATTTCAATAAATTAAATCAAAGATAAAGGGTACGATTCCACCATTCACTTATCATCATACTACATGATACCCAAACACCAATCCATCATATCATACATCCATTCCATCAACCCCACCACAAACCCAAAATCAACAAAGAAACAACATTTTGATTAATTAACTCGAAAGACCACTACCATCATAATTAAAGCATTGAGGCTAAACAACAACACACAAAAAGAAGAGTGCATGTGGTCACCACCATGACGAATCATCATCATCATCACCCTTCATTTCAATTCAACTTCTTAAAACATTTATTTATTCATCTTGGCTCGATGCCAAGTAAGTGCAGAGAGAACCCCAAACACAAAGAAGCTCTCTCTTTTCTCACTCTTTCCAACCTCAGTGGATCTTGTTGGCGAGATTACATTGCTTCCTGATCTCACCCTTGGAACCAGTCAAAGGGTTGTTCTCAGACAAGATCTGGATCGCTTTAGTGAACTCCTTGAAGAAGTAGGCCTGGTCCTTAGCCATCTTCTTAACAATTGGTCTGGTCCGTTTGTCGTGTGCGAGCTGGTGGTCCACAAGGAGCAAACCCTTGTTGTCTAGGATGTTACGGTAGTAGTTGTTGTCTAGCACCATGGGGGTACCACGGTCGTTACGCACGTACTGGACCGCTTTTGGATCAGGGATCGAGTCAGGACACTTGTGAAGCATGTGAGGGACGTGGTCCGGGTTCAAGGACGGGTCCACCTCAGGGTACAAACGGTGCACCAGCTTCACACAGTGAGTTCTTCCCACGCTGTGTGATCCTGCACGTGTCATAACAAAAAGTCAAAATCTTACAATATCCAACTTAATAAAAAGACCTAATTAAATTTGAATTTGTATAGTCTGATAAGATAAGATTATCTCGATTGGTTCGATTACTATTCTTACTCGTGCATGATATAATTGACCAAAATAACCTTGTGCTAGGGCCATTGAACCGGGGCATAAGAAGCAAGAGTATTCTTTTTAAGATGGTTAAGAGACTAAGAGTTTTGACTTTTGACCGGTCCGTTTTTTCCGGGGACTAGTGAGAGATAGGGTAAGGATTACTTTCACCTTTTCGACCCAGATGGCATACTCCGATGCGATCCGACAAGACTAGCTCAAGTGGTTTCACACTTTCACTAAGAGTGTTTCATGCATGAGTAAAAATTGACGATAATACCCTTGAATTATATTGAACTATTTCTTGGATGGTCAAGAGTTTCGACTTTCGAGCGATACGTTTTGCACGGAGACTAGTGAGAGATAACTACGGAGGAGAAAAGTAAGGTAACGGTACCGAGGAGGGCGACGAGGCCGGGAGTGTCGATTCCGATGGATTTGAACTTTTCAAGAACCACAGAGATACTCTCGTTGTGGTCGGGAAGATACGACTCAAGCATATCAGTCCTGCTTTTCCGTCCATCTCTCCTTCCTGTCTTCAACGGAATATGTGGTCCTCCCACCTACACAAAACTCATACTTTACAAAACATTCCAAAACAAAAAAAAAACTCGCAGTTTCGTAAGCAGAGATAAAAACGGCACGACTTGTTTTCAACTTTTTTTTTTTTTTTTTTTTTGACTTGTTTTCAACTTACTGCTTCGATTCCTTCTCTTGCGGACAAGACGAGAATGTCGGAACATGAGACAACACCAGGGCACTCCCTTTCGAGAGCTTCCTTGATCTCCTCTATGTACCTGAAGTTTCTCAATCCGAAGCTCCTGTCGTGTTCTTTCTCTCCTAGCTCTCTTCTTGTCGAATCCAGCAAAAGCGACGCATCGCATGACTGTATTTTCACCCCATAACAAAACAGAGTAAATCTTTAGCTCTGTTTCAAGTAAAAAGATCAAACCTTAAGCTATGTTTTACACAAAGATCCGTACTCTTCCACTAAAATCATCCAAGAAATCGCAACCCACCACGCAAAACATGAAATATCATTGAGAGATAGGGAGATCTAGAGAGAGAAAGAGAGAGAGAGAGTTGGGACCTCGACGGCGCAGTCGTGGAAGATGTTACGGAGCCAAGAGAAAGCGGTGTTCTTGTGGCGTTTGTAGAGGAGTTTGACTTGTTCACGGATGATGTCTTCGGCCTGAGGACACGTGTCCTTGTAGAAGTTCATCATCAAGCCTGGCTCCTCCTCTGTTACAACTGCTTCTGATGTTGCAGAGAGTGCCCAAAGGCAGAGTATCGCCACCATCATCGCACCTTTTCCTCCCATTTTTTTTTAATCTTTCTCCTTCTTCTTCTCTCTCACAACACCACTCTTGAGTTGAGTCAGTGAGCAAGCAATGCAGCGTCTTTAAATAAAGGAAAATGGTGTTTTCTTCTTTATTTTCAGAAAAAAATGTAACATTATTTAGAAGATTATACTATACTAAAAGGCAAGTAGGTAAAGCTTCCACGTTTCTACGAATACATTTTTGATTTTTGTAATTAGATGATGTACTTACTAACTGACCATTAAGCTCTACTTTCTGAATTATTCGTTTTTAACTTTTGAGAAACCAAAAATATTATTATAAGATTACAATAATTATATGTCCTATCCGTCGTGATTTATAAGAATAATGTATTGCGTACACTTTTTATATATAAAAAAAAGGATTGCATCCACATCAAACAAAAATTAAAAAAAAAAT
>PKML01029532.1:134275-160146 GCA_002933935.1 Eutrema yunnanense | reverse complement strand
TTAAAAAAAAAAAAAATTAGGTTACGCAATTATAATTGGTATAGACAGAGATTAATCGGACATCCGATTTATTAAACGGATTACTTATTGATTTAGCCGATTTTTAGAACATGGATTTAATCTATATTATAATTCCATTTGTACATATTCAACTAGTTTACTAATAAATGTAATAATTGTCGGTAGAGAGTTATGCTTATGCATTGTAAAGTCTTCTCAAATATTATTGATTGCATCTTCATCCTCGAGATGAGCTATTAAAAGTTTGAAAACAGGTTCACCACTCCTCACTCTTGAATGTTCTTTTTTTCTTTCAAAAATCACTTTTAAAATCACTTTTTAGGTTAAATTTGAATTATGTTTACTAGTTCATTGGACATTTAGAATACCGTTGCGTAGTATAATTTTTTTTTATGTTCAAAAAAAATATCCAACTCGGCATTACGCAAATATATAAATAATAACACTTACTATTGCTTTGATGATAACTGGTGCGTGGCAAAAGCTAAAGGCGCCACAATTATTCGTTTGTGGGAACTATTTTTTTTCTCCTTTTTGATAAGAATGATTTGAAATTCACTAATTTCGGAAATATGAAAAGAGGTAAAATATAGATACGGCGCCATAAAATGAGAGGACAGTACACCTATTTTTAAGAAATTCATAGAAAAAAATATGTTTCAATATAGGAGAAGTATCGGTGCTATTACCAATATCACACTGAATCCGTAGATTCAGAATTCACAAACATTTTTTTAATTGAAAACAAAAATGAAAGTATTATTGTGACCACCGACACTTTTGTTCCCTTATCCAAGTGTCCGCCAAATGGCACTGTAAGGGCCACACTGTAATGTCGCTCTCTTAGCTTAGTGGACTCCACTCCACATGTGTGTGCTACTGATTAACAAGGTCTAACTAACAAATAAATGACGAGTAACTGTGTAAAGATGTCATATGTTGAATAGAAACATTATGATAACCGGTACCATTCCGGTTAAGTAGATGAATCCAATTTCATTGTTTGGAGTTGACACGTGGAAAACTGTACTCATCCGTGCCCTTGACGTTACATCAACCATGGGGCCTGCAAGATTCAATACCAAGACAAAAGAAAAGACGTTAAATAGTGAAGGATATGGACTCTTTGATAGTTGCCAGGTCTTTTTAATTTCATCTTTTGCAAGGCTGGTTTGGAAACTTTTTTCAACTTCGAGAGATACATAGCTAAGTTTTCTATGACCATTTGGTTTACATTTGTAACATGTACAATCCCATAGAAAAATCAAAACTCCAAGACTTATTTTTATGGAAGGCGAGGAATTACAATGTATTCAAACAAATGCAGCAACCACTAACTCCATTTTCTCATTGGCAATGGCAATAAGGAACATCAATGTTTTCTCATGCAGCAACGTGGCTCTCATACCATATTAGAGAAACTGAATCAACATTTGAAAAGATTTTATGTTACCGATTCGTCAAAAGAACAAAAGAGGTTACAATCATGGTTATATACTGTATACACTTTACCCAAACCAAAATAAATCAAGCTAACCTGATAAAATATAACTCTACCAATTGTATTAACTGAACCGAGACATAACCAAACTCTATACATTTATATTTAATTATAACCACTATAATGGCGGAAACGACATATTTCCCAATGAACTATTCAGTTTTTGATTATTCATACATGATATATTGACCAATGCCATAAAACACATGAACTATTTTAATATTTGAATTTACTACATGACCTTTTGAAATATGGTTGATTCCACCAAAACCGTAAGCGGCGTGAGTTTTCCGTTAACGGTTTGCTACGTGGGTGACACATCGAACACCGATTTGGTTTAGTTTAAAATTATGGCATTGGTCAATATATCATGTATGAATAATAGAAAAAATTGAATACTTTATAGGGGAATAATCCGTTTTCCCACTATAAGAGCATCTCCAATGTATTCCCTCATTTTTATCTCTAAAATGGAATAACTCCAAAATGGAGTAACTCCAAAATGGAGTTAGATTTCTCTCCAATGTATTCCTCCATCTTTTACTCCAAAAAGAATATTTTTAGTATATTCTTCATTTTCTATTTTATTATTAATTGCTAAAAATACACTTTATCTATAAAATTTACAAATTAACTCATTATTTTTTATGCTATTATTGATTAGTCAATTTGGTTGATTTCAAAACAAACTCCCATGTTGATTTGAATAAAATATCAAAAGAGACATCAGAACACCGATACTGAATTGCTGATAGACACATGCAAACACATGATTTACACATCACAACTTTGATTGTGTTACGAACACACTTGATTTTGTTTTAAATTCTAATAGATTTGAATAAAGACCAAGTAACCCAGCATAAACCAACTCTCAATTGCAATAATATTGGACCTATTCATACATCCAAAGAGAGTTAATCAACGAGTAAGTCCAAAAACTTAATTGCAAAATTGCAAAATTTACAAATTAACTCATTATTAGTTTATGCTATTATAATAAAATTCCATCATTATATCTATAAATTTTAATCGAGTCCAAATATATTTTAATTATGTAATTATATTAAATAAGAAGTGAAATTATTACAAGAATATTTGACGAGTCATATTTTGTTGTGCATATGTGACAAATTCATTACTTAAAACTTTTTGGAAAATAATGAAACCATAAAATCATTGTCTCGTAATATTTGTTAAAATGAAAGGTACAGTTTTTTAAAAAATAATAAAATAAGGACTAAATTATAAATAAAAAAGTTAAACTCCATTTTGGAGTTGAAAAGGGAGTTACTCCATATTTGGAGGAAAAAATGGCATTCCCCCATTTTGTAGTTAAAAATAGAGTATGGTTGGAGATGATTTTATTGTAAAATGGCATTTGGAGTAGAAAATGGGGTAGGATTGGAGATGCCTATGTGATATCGTACCCTAGAAATGACTAAAGCCTAATGTTTTGAAACTTGAACAAGTAATAACTATGGGCCTTTCCGGCCCAATTAAGCCCATCATAGGAATCCAGTGATCCCATGACCTGGATGTATCAGAATCCGATAAACGTTGATCTTTTTTTTTGTATTACAAAGTTTGTGTTGTGTCTTTTGTGGTCAAATCCGATCCCGTGATTCACACGTTACTTCCTCTCTAAGACTAAAAGAGATCTACGACATTAATGAAAACTGTGGAAGACAAATTTCTTAGATTAACACTAAAGAATGGAAATTAACCCTTGAAAGAGAAACGGCTCAGACACAAACATCTGATTTCTAACCAATTTTGCAGTTTGAGCAAGACCCTAGCAGTTCAGGCTATCGATGCTCTGTTGTTGCCTTTAAACCTCAACGGTCAGGTTTAGAATAGACAAGCGTCAACTTAAGATCACAAGAGAGATTCAAGAAATCGATGCCAGAGAGAATGCATTTGTTTGATCTCAAATACCTTGTTCTTGTTTGCTCTAATGGATTCGGAGATACTTGTTGTTTTGCAAGGTATAAGAAAAGTGAAGAATATAATGAATCACAAAATTCGCTCTTTCTTTTAAGAAAATTGCATTTAGGAATAAATGAAGTTTTTTTTTTTTTTTTTGATGTCTTTCGGCTTCTGGAAATAATCCAAGCCCAAACAGATTCAGATTAATCTCCAGGATGAGAATGACACAGCCCACATAAATGAAGTTGTATCTATTGTGGTATCTACTGGATAAATCTCTCCAATATATGATCTTTGCACAATGCACACTACACCCTCAATCATAATGACTCGACATTGACGCAACTTCTTAATTGACCGTTGACTTTTTCTAATAACACCAAGTCTTAGAACCAGGCCCGGCCTAAAGGTTAGGCATGCTAGGTATTGGGATATCGATGAGATCGCCCATATCGAGAAGAATGGAAAACATGAAGAATATGAATATTTACCAATATCTTAGTTTAGGAAATTTACCTTTATCTCTAAATATATTATTTACATTTATGTTTATCTTAATTTAGGAAATATAGATTACTTCTATCTCTATATAAGTTTATGCATCTTGTAACATTATTCTTATGAGAGTCTAATAATAATTCTTCCTAAACACTTTTGTGTTCTTACTCTCATCAATTTATCATGGTATCAGAGCCTTGATCCAATTCCTATGGGTTAAGGTTTCGTTTGCTTCCGCGATTATGAAAAAAAAAAAAAAAAAGTGGGACGTATTTTATTTTGATTAATCGTGTCATTGATTTGGTCTGTAGTTGGCCACTTTGATTTCTATTACTAGCATGATTGATAGTGTCTTGGAGAACAAGTTACCAAGATGTTGTTTCTCTTTATGATCTCATCGATATCCCAATACCTTCCCACTAGAATTAAGATCCATGTCTCTGATACCATGATAAATTGGTGAGAGTAAGAACACAAAAGTGTTTAGGAATAATTATTATTAGACTCTCATAAGAATAATGTTACAAGATGCATAAACTTATATAGAGGTAGAAGTAATCTATATTTCCTAAATTAAGATAAACATAAATGTAAATAATATATTTAGAGATAAAGGTAAATTTCCTAAACTAAGATATTGGTAAATATCCATATTCTTCATGTTTTCCATTCTTCTCGATATGGGCGATCTCATCGATATCCCAATACTAGGCCATGGCCTTGGACCACCATTTTTTTTTGTTTTTGATGGGCTACAAAATTGATGTTTTCATTTTTTATAAGCCCCCCAAATTTTTTTTATACTTCTCTTTTTTATATCAAGTTATTTTATTTCTTTTTTTTCCAATCATTTTCAAATTAAATTGGAATTATGCCTTAAAACTTTTATTTTATATATTTTACAAAAAGCCACATTTTTTTTCCTAGTCTCGGACCACTATTTTTGTTGGGCCGGGCCTGCTTAGAACCAAACTTTATTTCAATGCACGTATTCTAGTGAGTAAACTCGATTCGTTTAAAGACTAAAACTACAAAACTTGTTTTTCTCTTAATATTTTCAGCTAACCCTACCACATACTTTCTTTCCATATGAAATGTATCGTCATAGTTTAATTATTTACAAATAAAAATAATCTTCTTCAAAACATCTTTAACTCCACGTTTTGGCCTATGAATTTAAAAACCTTTGTAATTCTTAAAGATAGAGGTCTTACATGATGCAGGAGAATTAATAGAGGTCTTACATGATGTCCTCAGGCCCAGTTTTTAAAATGAAAAGCTTATACAATACAATGTAATAAAGAGCCAAGACTTAACCAGATGGAGACAAGCCCATAGAGAGAAGCCCAAATTGTCGAGGTCATTAGAATCATGTCGACGATGTGATTAGAGTAAAGAACTTCAAGGGCTGAGTTAGAACCATCGTCGCATGCAGTCGATCGAGAAGGAGATTCATAAAATTTGTTAGTCGTGATTGAAAAGGAGACTTTCCATATGATTCAACATACGTCGTTTCTAGTTCTCTTTTTTTTTTTAATTGAGTTTTACAACTCAACCTCATCAACTGAATTATACAAATGATTAATTACGCCTATGTTTCAACATATCGTTCTTGTTTTTCTACACTTTCATCAATGCACATGAAGCGTTTTGTAAGTTTCTTAAGGAACAAGATGTTCTTAAGTTTTTTTTTTTCGACTTTGGAGTTTGGACTCATAATTTCGAGGTTCTTTACAATTAAGTAAGGGTAAGTATTGGTGTTTTATAAACTTTGAGGGGTGGAATAAGAAACCTTTGGAAACTAGAGGTCATATATGAAAACTACACTTTTATTACATCGTGCTTTGGAATAACATCCCTTAGCGAGGAGACCCACGAAGCGTTGGATTGGATAGCCTAACAAATTGGTTTTCAAAAACTATAAATCGATTTAATTTGATTCTTACCCCACCAAAAAGTCTGATGTATTTATGCGTGTACGGACACGGGATTCAGATTTTTCGTGTGATAAATACAAAGTTATTATATTACTTTCGTCGAACACTTTTTTTCCATAATTATACGTACGTTAATACAAAGTTATACAAACTATATTACTTTTTATACAAACTATATACTATATTACAAAGTTATACAAACTATTATACAAATTACTATATTACAAAGTTATACAAACTTTTTTACATATTACTATATTACAAAGTTATACAAATTATTATACAAACTATTATACAAAGTTATACAAACTATTTTACAAAGTTATACAAACTATTATGCAAATTACTATATTACTATATTACAAAGTTATACAAACTATTATACCAACTTTTTTTCCATAATTATACAAAGTTAATACAAACTATATTACTTTCGTCGAACACTTTTTTCCATAATTACGTACGTAGAGAAACAAAAAAATTATAATATTTTTTTTTGTTTGATATACCCTATCGGTTGATCTGGTCGGTTCCGGTAGGAACACACCGAAGTCTACAGAGTGGACTGGCTACCACACTGCCTATCCCGAGTTTGGAATGCCTTCCGACTAATGCCAGGGTAGTCAGATAGTCCATTACTGACCACCATGTAAATTATCTGGGGCTTTGATCCAAGCCCAAATTTCCTAAATAATTGTAATTTTTGTTTCCAGAGAGAGTCGAACCCTGGAAGGAGTGTTGTCCACACATTCCCAAATCTCTTGTCCACTTGACCACAATCACTTGGGCAAAATTGTATAATTAGATAACATTTGTTAAAAAAAATGATTAAACAAGATTCTCAAGAAGGATAATATCATCACAAGCTCTTTTGGGTTAACAAAATCTATATCGCCAAAAAAAGATTAGAAAGTATAATATGGCTTAGGTAAAAGTTTGAGATAAAGCAAGTCTTTTCATATAGTACATTATTTTTTGTCTTCTTGCATGAATCAGACTCTATCAATAATTTTGGCAGGTCTTAGTAGAAATAGTACCAAAGGCTACCACTCCTCTATATATCTAACCCTTTTATTTATTTTTTATTTAATTCATAGTTATGGCACCCCAAAAAAAAGTACGAAATTATTACAGTTTTGGATCTTTATGAAACCTCTGCCTATTGTGGAGGTTTTTGATTCCTTTGAAGCAATCAATGACCTCTCTGTCTCTCATTTGCCAGCAAAGAGAGATTGTTTAATGTTGTTTATGGTTCACATTTTTATACATCACATTTTCACTGAATCTTCCTCTGCTTCTCTCAGGTAATTAATTATCTCCCTCTCTCTCTCTCTCCTCTTTCTCTCTCTATCTCTTCTTTTTATGGTTTTAAGAAAAAGTGATGGAGTATTTTCTTGGATTCAGGAGGAAGAATACCACTTAGTTGCAGCAGAAGAAGCCATATTCAGGAGAAGGGTTTTCTCTTGAGTGACAATGGAAAGGGGAGAAGAGTTTGAAGAAGAAGATGTGTGGTCAGTTTTGAGAGAAAAAGAAATTCCAAGTCCTGATATGAAAATGTCCAAAAGTAACAATCTCTTCTCGGCCGCTTCATCATCTTCTGCGAGGTACATTCCTAAGGGCAACGAGGTCTCAGGGGCAAAACAGTCATCTGCTCCAATGAATATTCCTGACTGGTCCAAGATTTATGGGAACACAAAGAAGAACACAAGAAGCAGCCATTTGCATTCATGGGCCATTCATGATGATGATGATGAAGATGAAGACTCAATGGTTCCTCCACATGAATTGGTAGCAAAAAGGCTCGCAAGAACACAGATCTCATCTTTCTCCATGTGTGAAGGAATCGGACGAACACTCAAAGGAAGGGATCTCAGCAAAACAAGGAATGCTGTCTTAACCAAAACAGGTTTCTTGGAATCGAACATCACATCAACATCACCACCACCACCAGCATAGTTATGTCATGGTATGGAGCAAGATCAATATCACAAAAAAAACTTTTACTACCACAATATACCATATCATTATCATGATTTAAAACCTAAACTTTATGGTATCCACATGATTTATTTAAATATCCAATATGTTATTGTCGTTATCATCATGTAGGGAATCATGACACTACCAATATGGTCGAGTTCTCTTTCTTTTTTTTTGTTGTTGTTAGGTTTTTGGATTTTTTAGATAAGTATGATGACGATGAGGATGACTTGTCAAGCCCATGCATGGGACCCATATCATTTTTCTTATGTAGTTCTCAATGGTCTTTAACTCTTTAGTAATGAGCTTATAAGATTTTTATAATTTTGAGAAAAATATATATGGCATATGCTTTGGAACCTTTGATTGAAAAATCTGAGAGCCTCTCTCGATCTCTTCGCCATTTTTGGGCTCGATGAAGAGTGGAGATGTTGCGGATGATATTAACATTTTTGGTCCGACATAAGATTAAGGGCTCGTGCCATATTGCTCATTAGCTTTCACTTTTCAATTGCTGTATAAGTCCTAGCAACTAGAGATGGTGTTGCTAGCTAGGGGATGGGTATCTCCGTATCTGTTATCTATTTCGGTTTCTAGTTTTTAATTTTTACTTTGGAACTTCTTTTACCAAATTGGAACAGAAATTTGTTTTGTTTTATTTGAATCAGTTTAGTTTGAGCAAATCAATTCATATCGTTACATTTTAATTGGATTCAGTTCGTTGCTAAAATTGTTTTAAAATATGCATAATAACTTTTAATTNTTGGATTCAGTTCGTTGCTAAAATTGATTTAAAATATACATAATAACTTCTTTTTTTTTTTTACTATAGTAAGATACATTTCAGTTTATACTAGTAAAAAGAGTTATTTTTAATGAATTTCAATTTATTCAACTAGGTATCCGACCAGCTGTAGTAAATTCGAGCTTGGTTGGATTTTGGTTTAGTTTGTTCAACATATAAATAATACCGATCTATAAAAGTTGGTTCAATTTTCATCCAAATTTTTAATTAGAAAATCTAGTGAGTATGTTACTCAACGACTACACTCACCATGTGAAATTAGTCGGGTGATAAAATCCGGATTACTCTTTAGTTATCAAAAAAAATATCATCCAAATTTTCTTTAATTCAAGTTAAATTCAGTTAGGTTCTATAAATTTGATAATATTTATATTCTCATTCAGCTTTACTAGCAAGTAACAATCAACAACGTGGAAGAAGATTCGTCATAGGAAAATATGTAGACCGACCATCTATAAAGATCATTAGGATTTTTTTTGCTAATGTAGATGTCTTAACTCTTATGTAGCAAGAATATCCGATTTTCTACACGTGGATTAGTCTAGATTTTGGTTCTGGATTTACAAAACGGAAAAGAATATATTAGTAATGGTTCACATACATGATGATTTATTTTATTTTGTTTTCTACGAAAGATGATTATATTAATTTAAAATAAGATAGTTTGAATATAAGGTATTGGTTAATTAATAATGTAGATAAATACAATCTGAAATATAAATATTGTTTGAAGGGCTTTTTGTGCCAACAAATGAAGAGTCTCATTCAATTGTCTTTTAACATGAGATAGAGAGTGACTACTGAATTTTAATCGCCAAACATTGATATCATCAATTAAGTTCATGATCGATATATCCTTTTGATGAGAACCTTACAAAATGTCAATCAATTTTTTGCAATCTCCTTCAAAGCATATTGATTCAAAACCGAGGCTTCAAATACTTTGTAAGGCATGCAAAAGTGTTTTACCTTCCGTTTCGAGGCATGAAACTGTTAGTTGTAAGTTAGCTGATCCCCAAAATTTAGCAAAACCATGATGATTTCGTAGAATCCAACCTCCAATAACACGTCTTGTCCTCGGGTTATACGCGACGTCGTAATTACATTTAAGAGAACTTATGATTGGCCGACTCCAAGATGAAAATACTCGTTGATTACGAACAGAGGAAGAGCTTTGTGTGTATTAGTTTCACCATTATTACCCAAACTCGCGATCCATTCAGCTACATTAGCCATAGCGTATGAACCATCCGTTTTCAGTGTAATGTGTTGGTTTTAGAAGATTAAGTTGTTTCGCGATTTTCAAATTCACCACATTTGCCAAAAAAACAAAAGTTTATGGTTCTATGTTAATGCTATTGTATTTTGAATATCTAGAATATGTTTATTCTCCTCTAAATTGTTTGAGGGAGAGAATAAGAAAGATAATGGCAAACTTGATGCACGCTATGTTGAAATTGATAGTCGACATATAAACAACATGTGATTGATGGTTTCTGGCTGAGAACAACATCTTTGACATGTACTGTCTACATATACCACAGGAAATAAATCTTGAAGTTGTTCCTAGAGCCCCGGGAAATTATTATGCCAAAACATGATAATTTATTTATTCTACAATGTTTGTTTATTTCGAAAATTATATAATTGTTTTTTTTTTTTGTGATAACAGTTGGGCCATAAGCTTACACAATGAAAACATTAGAAGATATACAACAAAGCCAAATAAGAAGGCCCACTTGAGCCCACAAAGCTCTAAATAAAATCGACGGTGCTGACGAAAGACAGGTGTAAGAGATTTCTTGTAAGCCAATCAAACTATTAATATTAAGCCAAGTGGTTAACGATTCCACAACAGTGGAAGTTACGGTTCCGTGTAGGCAACCCTTAAAAAAACCCTAAATCAATTCCCAATTATTATCATTTGCTTCTATTTAATTGTATTTAAATACTCCCTTTGATTTTGACTCCTATCGCTTCTTTTCCAGTTTCCATCAAATCGATTTTTTTCCTCAGCAAACCCTAGTTTCGACGAATCGCATACAGTTTCTTCTTCGGGTATGTTTCTTTCGTCCTTTTTTTGTTCTTCTCAATTCGATTTTCTAGGGTTCTGGGTTTTTTTTTCCTTTGATCTGGCAGACGGTCGAATTTGATCATCGATCGTGTTTATAATTTCAAAATTATGATCTTTGCGTGCTTGAAATTTGCAGAGTCCGATCGAATCGCCATGGCTAAGAGTTCCTTCAAGCTTTCTAATCCTCTGGGTTAGTTACTTAGATCTTCTTCTTTTTTTTTGTTCTGCATACACTTTCCGAATGATTATCCTTCATCGCTGATTCTTAATTTTTGATTACCGAATAGAAGTTTTTTGAGTGTTTGATTCTGATTATGAGTATTGATTTTCTTGCGGGAGCTTCCTTTTGTCGATGAAAATTGCGGAAGCTTGTTCTGATTTCAGTTTCTCAATCTTGATTAAATTTGTGTTTAGAATTTTCTGGGCTCTGATTCAACCTCTGCATATGATTTTGATTGATTATTTCTCTGTTTGTGTTTGTTCTTGCCTCGTTAGGAATACGAATCAAACTAAACAAAGCCTGATTAATCTCTGAATCCTTTGAGATTTCATGATCTCTACCAAATGGAAGCTTTGTTCTTGTGTTGTTTTTGATGCTTTACTTTGTGATCAATCTTTTGTTAATCAGAGGCAAGGATGGGTGAAGCTACTCGAATCAGAGAGAAGTACCCTGACAGAATCCCCGTATGCTCACTAATTCTTCACTTGATTAACTTACATTTTGTTCGTTTACTAAATTTAGTTGAGCATTGTTCTAATTTAGAAACTGATACTGTAGGTGATTGTGGAAAAGGCTGGACAAAGTGATGTTCCTGACATTGACAAGAAGAAGTGAGTAATGGCTTGTTCATCTCTCTTATGTCTCTGTGTGTTAATCATATCTTGAAAATTATGCTTATGTTCTTCCACTTTCTTTAGGTATCTTGTGCCAGCAGATCTAACCGTTGGCCAATTTGTATACGTGGTTCGCAAAAGAATCAAGCTTGGAGCCGAGAAAGCCATCTTTGTCTTTGTCAATAACACATTGCCTCCAACTGGTAAGGATTTAAAACTCTTTACACCATTCAAGATCAAAGTTTCATGCTTTACCATTAACCCGGTCTCACTTGTCTCTTTCTGTTTCTGAACAGCTGCATTGATGTCTGCAACCTATGAAGAACACAAGGATGAAGATGGGTTCCTCTACATGACTTACAGCGGAGAGAACACTTTTGGATCTTTTATCGCTGCTTGAATAAATATTGATCTTTCGATGACTTGATGTACATACATAAATCAGGAAGATAAGATGTACATTCCTTCCTTCTTCTCGCTGGCTTTTCCTTTGCTTTGATGTTTGAATCTTTGCCTTTTGGGGTTTATAATCTTCAGAAACCTTTCCCTTATTTTTAAGCTTCTTTTGCTTTTGAAATTGGGATTGGAGAATTTTCTCAAATACATTGTTTTGGGGGCTAATGAGTAATGAGTCAGTTCTATATCAAAGTAATCGATGTTGGAAAACTTGTTCATATCATCACAGAAGCAAAAAGAGTACAAAAAGGAGAAGATTTGGTAAAAATATCAGAGCACAAAGGCAACTACTTTAACCACATCTATACAAAAGTCAGAGCTTCAATAGAGAATCTCATGATATTCTTCATCTGTTCTAGCATTCTGGAACGAGACTGGAATGGTTTTTGACTGGCTCTTTCTCCTTGTAAAGTCGACGGATTTTTGCTGTTTACCGAACAAGATTCAAGAAGGATGTCAAAGAATCAACATCTCTCTTCTCCGATGGATACTTGATTGGTCTTGGAGAGTTCTTTGGGAACACAAGTATTGTTGGGAAGCTTCCGAGCTGCAAATCCCTTTTAGCAAACTCCTTTTGGTCACCATCAGCTCTAAACTTAGCGACCTTGACGCCATTTCCGGCCAACTTATCTGCCAATTCATCAAACGAAGCCTCCATTGCCTGACAAAACGGGCACCATGGTGCATAAAGCACAACGATCCAAGCCTCTTTCCGGTTCTCCAACTTCATCAAATTCTCAATCCCTTGCCTGCTCAAGTTCACAACATTCTCGCTTTTGAAAATATCCGCAACCGTGGATGTCCCATTGACATTAGCGGTTGCATTTCCGTTGTTATTCTCCTTGATATTCCCTTTGTGAAGACCACACTCTTTAGCCTTTGCATCTTCCCACCACCATCTCCCTTCTCTCTCGTGTTGACCTGGTAAAACCGCCCTCGTGCACGGCTCACACCCAATCGAAACATACCCCGCAGCATGAAGCGTGTTCACAGGAACATCCATAGTCCTCAAGAAATTCCAAACATCGTTCCCTTCAACATTCGCAACCGGATTCCACTTCACCAAACTACCAGCTCCACCATCTAATCCTTCAAACACTGGATCAACTTGAACAACCGGAATCTCTGATCTTGTCCCGGGTGATTGATCTTTTCTTTGCCCGGTGATCCAAGCGCGTAAACCCTTCAACGCCCGCCTCAAAGGTCTCACCTTCCTTATACGGCAACACTCTTGGTGACCATCTTCATAGAAAGAGAACAAACCCTTGTTCCTAACCAAAGCTTGAACCTCCACAGCATCAGGAAACATGTACTCAATCCGAATACCATAGTGTTTCTCCACGGTATCAAAGAGTCTGTATGTTTCTGGATTCAATCTCCCTGTGTCCAAACTGAAAACCCTGAAGGGTCTTCCAGTTAAATGAGCATACTCAATGAGAGCAACGTCTTCTGCTCCACTGAAAACCCAAACAAAACAACAAATTTCCCAATTAGCAAAACGTCAAGAACTGAAAATTCTCGTTCTTTTCTCAGATTCTCATCATTGATTTCATTACCTGAAGGCGATAGCAATGTCATTGCCAAACTTCTCAAGAGCTCTGTCCATAATTTCAAGAGGAGAAGCATTCTCTAGCCTCTTCGCTAGCTGCTCAAAGTCTTCCACTTCCACCACATCTAGTTTCTCTGTAACCTCTGTTTTGTAATAAATGGCACAAGATCATTAGCATAAAGTTAATTACGTTAACCAAGATCAATTTTGAAAAATTACCCAAAACTTACCAGAGGAAGCTGCTTGAGAAACCATTGATTCCTTTGTAATTGAGTGCACATTTAGAGGTTTCACCGATGATCGCTTCCCGGACAAACTCAGAGACGCCGCATAGACATTGATACGATCCGATAACCTCAACGAACCGATTTGCGATACTGAAATGGAGGAATCAAGAATTCGAATCAGTTTCATCATTGATCGCTGTTTATAAATACTCCAAATCAAACCCCAAAACATAATGATCCATCAAGCCATTCCCTAAGAATATTGAAAGTTTCGATTCTGCTCGAGAAACCCAGATTTAAAAAAAACGAGATTTTGATGATATATAGATTACAGAATAAACATTACCTTTAAGCTCTGAAGAAGGGAAGCTAGAGCTCGAGATCGCAGAAGAAGATGAAGAAACGTTGATCGCTAGTGCCATTTTACACCACAACAAATTTCTCGAAGTTTTTTTTAAAGGATTTTTTGGTTGTTCTCTTTGAGATCTCTCAGAGGAAATGTGGGGATTATAAAAGAAGCAGGTGAAAATAGGTTCATTGAACCTGGACACCCTTTTTTTTAGGTGGCGGCATTTCTCTTTATTCTCTATGTATATCATTGCTTGCGTCACTTTGGTCGTGTGTGGTAGAGAAACCTGGTCAACATTGGTCGAACAAATCTTTTCTCTAATAAGTAACACACTTGATAATACCAATTTTTTTTTTTTTTTAACTCGCTCAATGTTTTTCATGTTTCTTCTATTCATANACCTGATTAATAGAATTACTAAATTATTTAACTATTTGTTGTGAATTTAAAAATAGTTAAGTATATGAAAGTGAACTAAATACTTTTTTCATGAATTTGTTTTTACAAAAACTCCCCACAAAAATGTGTATATAGTGCTAAATAGTTTATGATCTTATATGAGATCTTTTTTTGCTACATAACGATCTTATCATTTAGGATTATCACTAATCAGAGTTTTTAACTCAAAATTTTTAAAATAGTTTATTTCGGGGATAAAAACTCCGAGCGTTAAATCGTCATAACGCATAACTTCTTGGTCTCTATAGATCTTTCCTAGAAATCCATAATTCATAAACCAATTTGTACAGTCAAGATTAGTCTGAGCTTCTATCCAAAAAAAATTGATCCTTACACCTCAACAACGTTTTGGTTTCAGTTAAAAACAAGACCAAAAGAGAGAAGAACAACATCACACAAAAGCATTCCAGAAACAGACTAGATATCTCAGATCCAATTCCTCCATCTATCGAATATCAAATCCCGATCCCACGACCGGATTATTACTACTCACCCGATTGTTTTGTTTTCCAAGCCAAGTGACAATCTCATCAATCACTTGTCTTCTTTAGCTTTCTCTTCTTCCTTCATCTTCTTATCCCACCTTCTCTTCTTGTAATCAAGCAGCATCTGAGGCATCTTCAGCATCAGCTTCGCCGTGTTCTCCCTTTTCTCAGCTGAAATTCTATCGCACTTATGCCCTTTCCTCTTTGTCCTCATCGCTTTCCTCTCTGGATCGTAAGGCCAATCCTCTCCAGAGGTCAGCACTTCTTTCCTCAGCATCGCCCTTCTGCGCGCGCTTATCCCCAACGGTTTCCACGCCCCCATCTCCCAATAACCCCATACGCCTTTTGTCAGCTCGGTTCTGTATTTATCGAGTTTTGCCCTCCATGGATGTTGAAACCCCGTCACAGTCTTTGCTACTGTTTCTGCAGCTTTCCCAGCCATAGCTTCTGCAATCACAATGCGTTAAAGATATCACACAGGAGTGGTTGTAATTGTAATCCAACTAGCACAAACTTAGTTAAAGAACCTCTAAACCTGTAGCAGCAATGATAACTGTAATCCAATTAATATCTTCTGAACCATAGTTAAGAACCTCTAAGCCCAAAATCTGAATCTTAGTTTTACAACCTCAAAAACTCCACATTTCTTGTTAAGTAGAAGCAGAGAAGATCAATTGAAGGAAGGCATGATACAATTACAATGCATTGAAGCAAAGAACAAACTTTGAAGCCATAGAGAGATTTGGTGATGAAGAACATCACAGGGAGAGGGAAATCGACACAGCATTTCTTACAAACTAAGCACGGATTGATTGAAATGTGATGCAAATGGATTCATCTCTAACAGAGCAACCGAAATTAGGGCTTTGATAAACTCGGCGCAACGATTCCGTAAACTGGGTTCCGTTACCCTAAACACCACAATCGATTTCGATTCCCAATCTAAAGAAAATAGGATCAGATCCTCCCGAATAATCTAGGTGAAGATTCTGCAGAAGAAATGGAACAAGTAGAGCTCAGCTCATCTCTTTCACTTAATTCCCTTACTAATGCGATCTACTTTGAGATCGATACGAGCCTTCGAAGAAGGAAGATGAGAAAGAAACAAAAAACTTACGTTGAAGAAGAAACGACGCGAGGAAGATCGGAGAAGCTTTGATTGTGAGTTGTGAGAAGGCGGCGCCGATGAAGAAACACACAGACAAGGGTTAGCGTTGGGTTTCGTAGGCCATTTCCTTCTTCTTCTTTTTTCCCCAAAATATTTTGTAATTAATTCTTTTTTCTTTAACATATTTTATAAAAAGAATTTCCTTACATCTATATTATAATTAGTATAAAAATAACTTTTTATCATCTATAAAATTTAATATTAATTAAACTTTGAAAAGTATAAAGCCGAATATAAACCTTCTAGAGACTAAGTCGATGAGTTCATAAAATTTCCGGAGACTAATATCTTTGCAAGCTCCAAAGAAAATGACCAAACTAACAAAGATTTTCTTCTTCTTTTTTCCCCCAAAATATTTTGTAATTAATTCTTTTTTCTTTAACATCTTATTTTATAATTTTCTTTTCCTTATAATTAGTATAAAATAAGAGTAACTTTTAGTTAACTTACTTTTTCTTATAAATTATTTGACCAACGAAAAATATAGTCTTGACCCATGGTTCTGAATACATCTTTACACACTTCAGTCTTTATAACCTTTTTTGTTTTATTTTTAATTTTTATTTATAAGAACACACAAACTTTGTACCACAATTTTTTACGAATTTTCACAGTTAATTATTTTGCTTTTACATCTCAAATCTTTTTAAAATTTTTGTTTCTCGTTTACCACACACGCCGAAAGTTAAATAGTTTAGTGCAAATATGCTGACATCTTGTGCATCCAAGGTTTGATCATGATCACCATGTGGATTAAAGTGAGACCGGACAAAACAAAACAAAATAAAACAAAAAACTCACACACACACAGTATAAGTCTACAATACACACTATGATATAATTAACAATTGTATTAATACTTATTCAAAAAAAAAACAATTGTATTAATACAAATCATCATGTGTTCTGGTTTTTGAAAATCTTAAATTTTAACCTTTTTATTTGTTTGACTCAACAAAATCGACATGTCCATTTTGTGTATAATGTATATATGTATTGTGACTAACTACAACTATATTTTATATCCCATTTTATCCAGGTTTCTCCGTTTCAAATCCTTGGAAGATTTCATTTACTGTTATGTCGCTGGTCAAAGCATTGCTGTCGAGTCTCCTATCCTCGACAATGTGGCCAACGGCGCTCCTTCAAATTTCCACTACTGTTTCTCCTCCCCTTCTGTTCAGCTATCGGTACCAGCTGCCTCCGCCACCCTTCCCCCATCAAGCTCGTCGCCTAATTCACGAAGAAAATCGTTTGTTCGAGCATCATCCGTTGACTCCACAACCCTCGTCGAGATCTCAAGTCGTGGTCTCCGCCTCAGGCATGCTCTGTCTCGCCGGCGGGAGATGCTTCTCTGGTGTTGGGTTTGCCGGTCAGATGCGTTCCTCCGACGCCAGCCTCCACGCTCCACCGACGACTCAAGTTCTTCTAAGTTCGATCTCGCCATATCCCGATTTCTCCGACGAGAGAAATCTTGACCAGTTTGAAGATCTAGACTTGGCCCATGTGGAGATGTCGTTGGTTATTATTGTTGAAGGCCTAATAAGAAGAAATATTTGGATCAACAAAGTGTCTATCCGATTAGTATTTGAAAAATCTGACCATGAGGGTCTATCTTGCTCATCTTCCTCCTTTAGTGGGAGTGGTATTTCAGCGGCACCTTGCTCCTTGTGGCTGCTGCCTCTTTCAAACTTTCGATTCAGCCATCGTAAAAAGCTGATTCCTCAACTCGTTTCTGTCGTTCCTCCACTCATTCGATTAAGCCATCATAAAAAGCTACCGCATCCTCCGCCATCTTCCCTCTCTCTGAGAGGTAATTTCCTTTCGTGCCTAGTGCCGAGAAACCCTATGAACGTTTTTACCGAATTGTCTTCTTACGTAATGGTCTGCACGGGGCCTGAAGAGACATACGATTTCGTTTCCACGAATATCGGAGGTAGATGTTCGCCTTCAAAGTCACTTGTGACGAATTTTAAACTCTCCGGCCTTGCCGTGAAGATTTTGACGCATTTGAGTATTATCTCAAATTCGCTGTCCATCTTCTTTCAAGATGATCTATCTGTTTTATGTTTTATTGTTTTGAGTTTGGTTTGTAGTGATCTTAGAGGATGTTTAATTCTCTTTCTTTGTATTGTTGAAGTTGAAGACCAAAAAATGTTGAACAAAAAAAATGTTGAACAATTGAATGATAACAGGTTAGATAGTTAATTTTATTTTCCAATTATAAGACCACTAGTATAGTAAACCAATGAAAAGATACAAAAGATATCTGAATGCTTTTGGATGTCGATTTCGTGTTCATCCGTATAGGTACAATAGAACTCATTTCATCTATAAACAATCATGGAAATTGTTCACCAACTTAGTAGTATTCTACTACGTGCTTCACCTACCTAAGCCTTATAATGCATGTGATGAGAAAATTAAACTAACACATGTTTATTTTGCTTTCTATTCATTCTTATGAAACAACAAAACAATTGTATCGAACACTAAAGATATAAGATATAGAATTTGAGTAGGAAAATTGATTTAGTATATATACATACACGGAAGATGCTTAGTTGTGAATTTGTGATCGTATGTGACAAAAGGAAGAAAAATTAATTAGTTGTGATTGTGAAATTGTGATTAATATCCACTCTTATTAATTTGAGCAAGGATCGGTTTCGTGACGACTATTCCAGATAATTTCAAACAATTTTGTTTTTTGGATAATTTATAAAAATATTAGTAATTTATAAAATGTAAATATATAATTAAATAATGTTGATACTCCGTTTCATATTCTATTCGCTTCCACCCGTTGAAATAAACCAAATTGTTCTAGCCAAATACTTTAACGAAAATATTATAAAACGAAAAAATCAAAACGAGTACGGATTGATCAAGGGTTCACTAATGTTTTTACACCTTTAGATATGAGGTTCGATTCTCAGAAAGTACGATTTATTATCATTTATGCAGATTAATGGAAACAAATTTATATGAGATCTTCAATATTGTGCATGTAGAACTATTTGACATATATGTTCATAAAACAGTATAATTATTCGTCGTAATAATTTTCTTAATTTGTAATAGAATTTATAAATCAATGTTAAATATAATGCGTTTGGGTCGAATCAGCAAACCCATCCCGATTTCGGACGGTAGGATTAATCTGTTTTCAGCAAAGAAAAAGGTTGTATTGGATTTGGGCTACTGAACCAAATAATACATTACTGGGTCTAATGTAGTCACATAGTGAATAGTGGTCCGATCCACTGTCAATTGGCCCACTCTAAATGAATGTTTTGTTCATTCGTGTACGAACTCCTTTTTTTTTTTTTTTGGATAGAGAGTACGAACCCATGTTCAGCCTCGAAATAGCACTCTAGAATGATTCCGCGATTTTACATGTTTTTATCAATTTTCTTTTTGCGGGTGAGATCACGAGTTTGCTAAATAATTCCATAATTCTACAAAATTAATGATCAAAAATCAAAATAATCAACCTATTTTGAAGGTTTTCTTCTTTTTGAAAAAACTGTTTTCTCTCTCTTCTCTCCCTTCTCTCGTCACGTTCGCCTTAGCCGCCAGGTCTTCAAGAGTTTCAGATCCCGTTTTCCGGTGCCGGTGGCTCCCTCAGCACCGGTGCCGGCTCCCTTCTCTCTTCCTGTTTTTCCTTTGCTTTAAGTTCCGTCGGTTGGTGTGTGGATGCTCGGCGGCGAAGGCCTCTCCTTTAGACGGTGGCGCGATCCGGTGGCGTCGCTAGTTCGCGGTGGCGGAGGGACTCTCTCACTGGTGCTCTCTCCTACCTCCGCCTTGTTTTTCGGTAGGTCTTCTGTCCTCCTCTCATCTACTCGCCGGCGTTTCCTCTCCGGCGGTCCTCGGTTACGGTTAGTGAGCTTCTTCCTGGTGCGGAGTTACTCTCGGAATCTCTTGGTGGTGCGATGGTGGTAGCTCGCTTCTCCTCCAGAGCAAGGCGGCGGTTTTCGTCCTCTCCGGTTTAGAAGCGTCTAGAGTGCGGTGTTGTTGTTTTTGTGTTTAAGAAACTTTAGACGAGACAAGAATGAGCTGAATTCACTTATTGACATAAAAAGGAATTGGTCTTTATATAGACCTTGATCCTACAACAAACTACCGAAACTTCAGCTAACAAAGATTGAAACAAACTTAAGAATTGAGCTAGTCAATATCCTTCAAACAAGGAGGACTTATTCAACATAGAAGACGTCAAAATTCAAACTGAAATTAAATTTGCCGACCCGATAGATGCAGGGTTTTATTCTTCAATTCCTCCCCTAAACTGGAATGGCTCCTTTCCAGTTTATTTTTCCTTAGCGCACACACCCATCCTGCCTCTGAGCTTTTCAAACATCTCAAGTTTTACTGCCTTAGTCATGATATCAGCCATTTGTTCTTGCGTTGCACAATAATCTAATTGAATAGATCCCTCATTCACCAATTCACGTAGAAAGTGGTACCTGACATGAATATGTTTGCTCCTTCCATGTAACACCGGATTCTTTGACAACTTTATGGTAGAGCTGTTATCACAGAATAGGGTGGTACCTTCTTCTTGGCTGAATCCAATTTCGTCTAGTATGTTTCTGAGCCACACTGCTTGACAGGCTCCATAGGCTGCTGAAACAAACTCAGCTTCAGTTGTGGACAACGTCACTATTGGCTGCTTCTTAGAAGCCCACGACACTGCTCCTCCTCCTAGCAAGAAAACGTATCCAGAGGTGCTCTTTCTATCATCAATATCCCCTGCATAATCACTGTCAACATACCCCACCAGTTTCTGTTCTCCTCAATGCTTGTACCGAATCCCAAACTCACTTGTTCCTTGAATGTATCTCAAGATTCTCTTAGCTGCCATCATGTGCTGCTCATTTGGTTTCTCCATGTACCTACTGACCAAATTTACAGAGTAGATTAAGTCTGGTCTCGTGGCAGTTAGGTACCTTAAGCTCCCAACGAGCTGCTTGAACTCGGTTGGATTGACTTCATCTCCAGCTCCTGACCTTGTTAGTTTATGACCCGGCACTGTAGGATTCTTCACCGAGTTGCAACCTTCCATTCCATATTTCTTTATGGTTTCTTCTGCATACTTCCTCTGAGTTATGAAAATCCCTTGTTCATCTTGAACAACTTCAACCCCCAAAAAGTACTTCATTCTTCCCAGATCAGTCATCGAGAACTCCTTCATCATTGAGTTCTTAAACCCTTCAAGCATCATTGCTGAGTTTCCAGTGTAAATAAGGTCATCAACATAGAGACTTATTACCAGAATGTTGTCTTCTTCCTTCTTTACGAACAGAGTGTGCTCACAGTAGCATTTCTCGAATCCCTCCTTCATAAAGTAACTTTCAATGCGACTGTACCAGGCCCTCGGGGCTTGTTTCAGGCCGTACAATGCTTTCTTCAGCTTATAGACCTTATTAGGTTCATCTCTCACCTCGAATCCCTTCGGTTGCTCAACATGGACATCTTCATGTAGTTCTCCATGTAAGAATGCACTTTTTACATCAAGTTGAAACACGTTCCAGCTCTTCTCCGCAGCTACGGCAAGGATCGATCTAATGGTGTCCCATCTTGCTACTGGTGCAAAGACTTCATGGAAGTCTACACCGTATTTTTGATGGTAACCCTTTGCCACCAATCTTGCCTTGAATTTATCAATTTCTCCATTCTCATTGAGCTTTGTCTTGAAAATCCACTTCACTCCAATTACTTTAGCTCCTTCTGGTAAATCGATTAGCTCCCAAGTGTTATTTTCTTCTATAGATGCAATCTCAGCCTCCATTGCCTTTTTCCATACTTCTAGTTGAGCCGCGTCTTCAAAGCAGTCTGGATCATCTGGTGCTATAAACATTGCGTTAAGGTCTTCACCATCTTCTGTTATGACCAATCCTGCATCACTTGTATCAAAGTCCTTCATCCACACTGGCCTTTGTGTCTGCCTCTTAGATCCTTCTCTTGCAGGAATTTGTGGAGCATTGGTTTGTTGAGCTTCGTTTGCAGCCACGCCTTCCTCTTCTGTATTAGGATCTTCAGCAACATCATCTACTTGTTGTTCATTCTCTATGTTTTCTTCTCCTGCAGGTTCTGTCTCAGATTCATTCCAAATGAGTTCCTTCTCCTGCTGGTTTTCTTCCCATTCCCAGCCTCTGCTTTCATCAAAATGAACGTCTCTGCTTACTACTATCTTCTTCGTCTTAGGATTGTAAAGACGATACGCCTTTGACTCCTTGCTTATCCCAAACATTACACACTTAGTGCTCTTCTCATCGAGTTTAATTCTTCTTTCGTATGGCACAAGAGCATATGCGATACTTCCGAATATCTTGAGATGTTCAACCGACGGTTGCTGATTGTTCCACTTCTCTTCTGGTGTTACATCTGCAAGGGCCTTTGATGGACTTCTATTCAGTATGTAGACTGCATACTGAACAGCTTCGGGCCAGAATCTTCTTGGAACAGACATCCCTAGCAGCATACATCTTGTCATATTCATGATACTCCTGTTTTTCCTCTCAACTATTCCGTTTTGCTGTGGTGTGTACGCAGCTGTAAGCTGTCTCTTTATCCCATATTTTCTGCAGTGGTCTTCAAATTCCTTGGAATTATACTCTCCTCCTCTGTCTGAACGTAAGCACACCATCATCTGCCCCAATTCTCTTTCTGCTGCAGCCTTGAAATCCTTGAAGACGCTGAAAGCTTCTGATTTCTCCGATAGAAAATAAGTCCAGCACTTCCTACTGTAATCATCTATGAAGTTAATGATGTACCTTTTCCCACTCTCTGATGTAGGAGAGATTGGTCCACATATGTCTGTGTGAACCAATTGAAGACCACGAGTTGATTTCCACAGGCTTCTCTTTGGAATGCTTTCACGATTTTTTTTTCCTTTCATACAGATTTCGCAAACAGTTCCTTCTTCTTCTTGACTGAGTTTTGGCAACCCACTCACCATTTTCTTCTCCGCTAGTGACCTCAAGCCTTTGTGGTTGAGGTGTCCGAATCGCTTGTGCCATAGATTTTCTGTCTTCTCCATCACTTGCAGACATCTGGTCTCCTCCATTTCTTTTCTTTCTCTGACAATTGCGAGAATTATGAACATCCTATTTTTTGACATTGTGGAGTGCATGATCATTTTCTTCTCCTGCTTGTGCCATACTTCACACACATCGTCTTCGATGATGATTCTTATCCCTTTCTGCTGCAGTTGGCCCACACTGAAGAGGTTGTTCTTCAGTTCAGGTACGAAGTAGACATCAGATATCACTTGAATTCTACCATTGATCTCCAAGCGAAGTTTTCCCCTTCCTTCAACTGCCATTCTCCGATCATCTCCCAGCTTTACATTTTGTCTAAAGCTATTGTCTAGCTCGATAAACCATTCCTTTGTGCCGCACATGTGATTGCTGCATCCTGAGTCGAGGAACCAGACTCGTTCTTCTGCTGTTTTGATCTTGTCTACATGCGCCATGAGAAACATGTCTTCTTCCATTTCTACATAATTAGCCTCCCTGTCCCAATCTGGACATTCTGATTTGTAATGGCCCCTCTTGTGGCATTTAAAACACTCCACCAATTCTCTGTTAAAACTCGTACCTCCACGACCTCTTCCTCTTCCTCTGGTCGGATATCCTCCTCTTCCTCTTCCTCCATTTGATCTCCACTGACCTTCTACCTTCAGGACTCTTTCTTCTCCATCGTGCCTGCTCATGTTCTGCTCGTGAACCATTAGTGAGCTCTGCAGTCCGTCTATGGTCATATCCTTGATATCCTTTGATTCTTCAATAGCACACACTATGTATGTGAATTTTTCGGCCAGAGTTCTCAGGATCTTCTCGACTACTTTGGAATCTGGCATGTCTTCTCCAAGGTTTCGCATATTGTTAGCAACCTCCATTACTCTTGAGAAATATTCTGTAATTGTTTCCCCCATCCTCATCTCGAGAACTTCAAAGTTTCTTCGTAGCCTCTGTAGTTGTGCACTTTGCACTCTATCATTCCCTTGATATTTCTTTTTCATTGATTCCCACAGATCCTTCGACGTGTCCTTCTTCAGGATCGTTTTGAGGATTGTCTTGTCTATGGAAGCAAACAAGTAATTCTTCACCTTGTGATCTGTAACGATCTTCTCGGCACGCTCCGTTCTCTGCGCTCCGGTCAGGATCACGTTCTGCTCTTGCTGTGTGATTCCTGTTTCAATGAGATCCCACCACTCCTTGGATCTCAGCAGGTTCTCCATGAGCATAGCCCAATGCTCATAGTCTCCATCGAATTTTGGTATTATCATTGAATCCTTTTCACTCATGATTCTCTCTCTTGTACCAGGCTCGTGACAAGCTCTGATACCACTTGTTGTTTTTGTGTTTAAGAAACTTTAGACGAGACAAGAATGAGCTGAATTCACTTATTGACATAAAAAGGAATTGGTCTTTATATAGACCTTGATCCTACAACAAACTACCGAAACTTCAGCTAACAAAGATTGAAACAAACTTAAGAATTGAGCTAGTCAATATCCTTCAAACAAGGAGGACTTATTCAACATAGAAGACGTCAAAATTCAAACTGAAATTAAATTTGCCGACCCGATAGATGCAGGGTTTTATTCTTCAGGTGTCGTGTTGGGCTTCGGTGGTCCCGCGCGGAGGCTGATATCGAGGGAAGTGGTGTGGCATCTCGGCTATTCTCTCGGTCTTGACCTCCGGTTGAAGATCCGGTGGCGCGCGATGTCTTTGTGTCGCCGCCGCGTGTCTCTCATGGTGGTGTGGTTAAGTGGGTCTCTTGGTGGTGCGTGGTTGTGAGATCTTCGAGGACGAATCTCCGCGTGTTGTTGCCAGATCTGCTTTCTCCACTTCAGCCTGGACGTATCGGGGTTGTGGCATCTTTTGGCGTGTGCTCTAGATGTGTCTGCGTCAGTGACTCTTTCATGGTGGGGGCGTTCCTGGTTTTTCTGAGCGAGTGAGGCTCGCCTTGTTGAGCCGGTGTTCTGAGCTCGGTTTTGATATAGCGTTTTGCTCGGTTTCTCTAGGTTTTCGTCGCTGGTGGCTCCGCGTCAAGTCGCTGACGGGTTTTGCTTGTCTCTCTCGGTGGTTTTTTGTTTCTTTGGTGTGGTTAGATTGAGATTTCCTTTTGTTCGGTTTGTGTCTCGTTTATCTTGCTTTCAGAGGAGGTAGTAAGGCTGATGAGTTGTGATGTTGCTCGGTTCTGTTCTGCCGGATCGGGGAAGTATCTTGGTAGAGTGAGCTAGCGAGTCTAGGTTTGTTAGCTAGTGTAGTCCCGTTTAAGTGCCGGATCTTTGGTTGTTAGTCGAGCGTTGATCCATAGATGTTGAGGTCTGTCTGTGTTGAATTCCTCCTCCAGCTCCTTAGAGGAATGGCTCTTTTTCTGGCTGCCGGATGAAACAACTTCTGTTTTGCAAGGTGGGCGTTTCCGGGTCCTTTCTTTGGTTATTCTCATTTCGATCTTATCCTCGGTCTCACTTTTCCCTCGGGTCTTCAAGCTCTTTATCGCTTCTCGACTCATGTGCTTCACAGCCTTGTCGTCGATTCAGTAGCGATTGTATTTGTTCCCATGTTTTTATTCTTTTTTGC